>NBNE01000003.1:0-121099 GCA_002215365.1 Phytophthora megakarya
ACTGGACCGATTCGCTCGCCCAGAAAGCCTTCGTGGTAGCGGATGAGGGCTAATTGCTCGCCGTCACTCTGGAAGAACCAAACAGAAAGGCATTAGTACGTGCGATTCGAAATCGTGGGAGTGTGATGGTAGTCATGGTGGCCACCACGACTCACACTCATGCTGTGTTGTGTTCCAGGCCCGAACGCCGTATTCTCGTACATGTACAGTAGACGCTTTCGAGATTACGTGCTTACTTTCTCAAATCTCGGCGTGGCATCGACCCGCAAGTAGAAGAAATGGGTGGCATGGTCCAGGAGATCGAGTGTGTGCGGGACAACCCGCTGGCCTGCCATAGCATCTTCACGCACATGTGTCTGTCTGCCTGTGGCGACAAGAGCAAGCGCGACTGAGTGTTGCGCAGTGCAAGAGTACTTTGATTGGCCATCCACTTCAACTTGAGATGGCTACATCGCTTTATTTGTAAGTGCTCTTATATCGTAAGTTGAGAATAACAGCGTATCCTAAGAATTAGCTTACATTTTACAACGAATCAGAAGTAGATTTAGGAAGTGCTCATTTAAATTTCCTTTTTTTAAATCTGAACTACAAAAAGTGATTCCTAAATCTATTTCTGAACTATTGTAAAATGTACAAAATAATTCTGAAAGAACGGTTGTCAATTCTGTTGAAACGCAAACTGCAAATACGGTATTTAATTTCGATTACTAGTTTTGAAACAAACGGAGTAACAGCTTCAGCAATGGACGACTCGGACGATGCGACCTTCACTTCCTTCGCTTCCTCCGTCTACAGCCGCCGAGCCACTATCGAAAAGCGGAGAAACAAGCCCGGTCAATCCGCTTTGGTGGTTGCAGCGGACAACTATCTCGCGACTCCAAGCACCGCCACAGCCTCACAGCTCTACAAATCTGCCCGAAAACTCACCGCGCACAACGAATTCTTCGCCGCCAACCACACGACGCTGTGTCTGCAGCTATTGGACACATTGGCGGAGAATCTACTGGCAGTTTGGGCGACAAACAAAGCTCCAGACGCTCAGGACGAGGACACGCAGTACTCGCAGGCGACACAGACCCAGCAGACTCCAGAGGATTCGCTGCAGTTACTGGAACTCTGCTATCTCTTTGCAAGGAAAACGGCCATTGGATACCCCACTCACGCTCTGTGCAAATTGCTGCAATGGCTGGTGGAGAGAATCTCCGTGGCTGCAATAGGAAGTGGCTGCGAAAATGACACAGGGCTGAAACTGCAACTTCTTGTGCTGGCGGAGATGATTAAAACCAGCGCTGGTGTGAGAATTTACGCCAAGGAGATGAAAAAGATCAAAGACTTCTATCGCTCCTTGACGATATTACTCAACAGCACTGAGGACCCAGAACTGTTGGTGTTCAGCATGGCTATTCTAGCGCGTCTTGTGCTTTCGGAGTCCATGGGGAGCAAACTCTTCAGCGAGAAGAATGTGGATCAAGCATTTGCATTAGTGTTTTCTGTGCTGGATGGATCCTGTCATGATAATACGGATGAAAGCATGGCAGACTCGTCGACGATATTGGATCGACGCTCGCTGTTGCAGATGGAAAGTGTACACTTATTGTGTGACCTTGCTGATCGTCAAGAAATTTTGGAGTGGATCAAGCATTTGCATTAGTGTTTTCTGTGCTGGATGGATCCTGCCATGATAATACGGATGAAAGCATGGCGGACTCGTCGACGATATTGGATCGACGCTCGCTGTTGCAGATGGAGAGTGTACACTTATTATGTGACCTTGCTGATCGTCAAGAAATTTTGGAGCTGTTGGAAAAGCACCCGAAGATTGCACCGACAATTGATAACTGCTTCATGACGATCAATTTGAACGGCGAAGCAGAACATATTCTAGTTGCAACGCATTTCCTCTCTTCGATCGTCCAGCTCAGCCATGTGTTCCGAAAAATGCTGGTCAAAAGCTTGTCTGATCAAGACGTTCTCTACCGCGTTTTACAAGGGACACTTCATCCATCCAGATTGGCGGCCATGACGACCACACAACTCATTTTGAAGGTCATTGGAGACGATATTCGCTCAAGTAGTAGCCTTTTTGATTCATCGGCGAATGTGGAGCGATTAAATCCTATCATCAACGGAATGATACGGTGCATCACGGATGTTACTGCAGTTGTGCAAAGCGCTGAAGACAGCGATGCACTAAGCAATTCCGACGAATATCTTCATAGTGTGGAAGTTTGTCATCTTCTTGCCAAGCTGAGCGAACTACCAGCTATACGCTCGCTCTGTGTTGAAACTATCAGTCTGAATCAGGTGCGGAGCAACCTTTGCGATTTCGCGGGGCACGTAATAAGGTTACTTACCACCGCCGCTTGTTAATGATAACAGAGTGCAACATTGATTCAAGTCGAGTCTGCTCTTATCACCTCTGTCGAGCCGCAAGACCTGATACACTTCCATCCTCATCTGTCAATTCACCTAGTGGTAAGAATGAATTACTTTAGAACTGATGATTTTTATCTTACTAACTGCTATTGTTTCAACTGTAGAGTCTTCTTGCAAGTCTGATGTCCGACGAGAAGATGGTTGATAAAAACAAACGCACATTGAACCAATTCCTTCAAACATCTGAAGTCTCGGCTGTACTGGGAACAGCACTGTTCAATCGAACCGACAAAGAAATAGTGGTGGAGACTTTAATGTTGCTTAGTCAGTTCCTCATTAGCTCCGGGAACAAACGGTTCCACGCTTTTGGGTTAGCTGAGGGTATCGTTGGCTTTAGCCAACGCATTGGAGATGCAAGTGACAGCTTGCTGTCGAACATTGATGCACTCCAAGCAAATGCTGAGATGAGTGCAAAGACAGTGGAGAAACTCCAGGGTGAGATGCAGCAAATGTTGCATCTCCAGGACGAGCTCAAGGCACAACAAGATCAAACATTGAAAGACATCGGAGTCAAGTTTGCTGAACAAATTCGGCAAAAAGATGATGCGATGCAGAAAATGCGTGATGCATATGAAGCGAAGCTCCGCGAAGTGACAATGCAGTGTGAGAGCATGGGACAACACATGAACAAGAAAATCAGTTCTCTTCAGCAGCGTGAATCACTTCTTCAAGAAAGTCGTGCTAAGCGTGGAATGTTGGAAGATGAGAACAGTGAATTGAAACGGAAGGTTCAGGTCCTAGAAATTCGAATTGAGGAAATTGCCCAAAACCATTCGGTTGCAATGGAAGAGATGAAGCTTCGTGAAAAAGAGTTAGGGGAACTACGTGAAGAAATTGCTACCATTTCAGGAGACTACACTGCCCAACGAGAAGAACTGGAGACAGCTCACGATGAAGCACGAGTACGTTGTGTTCAATGCCTTTGATCACTGTCCTCTTATCATATTTCATCGTTATGTTCTGTTACACAGCGACTGGAAGACGAGTTAAATGAGCAGAAACTTTCGAATGAGAACACGTACAAGGAGCTTGTGTTGCTATCAAAAGCTCATAAAACTCTTGCCGACGAAAAGGAGGATATTGAATGCGAGGTGGACACGATACGAGATCAGATGGCAAACCTCGAGTCACTGAATATGTCGATCCAGTCGCGACTGCAGGAGAAGAAGGAGCTCGCTGATCAGCTCGAGAGAAGGGTATGAAGCATCCTCGTGTACTTTTGTGTTTATCACTTGAGCTTATTTGAATTGATTTTAGATGGCACGACTCGATGACGCCGCAACAGTTAGCAAGAATGCGCTAGAGGATGAACGCGAGAAGCGAAGATCTGTCAGTCGTGATCTGGACGATCTTCGTAAAGCTCATCGCAAACTCGAAAGCGACATGGCAATGGTTGAGATTCAAGCTGCTGAACAGCGGCTTCTGGTAGAATCCAAGGACGAGGATCTACACAAGTATGAAGAAGAGATTCGTCATTTGGTAAGTCTCGTTGGTGTTTACATTCTATCCGTTCATGGTATAACATGTTGGTTTCGTCCGAGTAGACAAACGAGGTCGGAAAACAAGCGAAGCTCCAAGCTTTGATCCACCAGCTAAGCTCCGGCGTCGACAACAACGCCAAGTTTATTGAGGGATCGTCATATCTTGCACGAGATAAGTAACCTAACGCAAATACTAGAGCATTTTGAAGTTGAAGTGGATCCCACAATATATTTATTTTCTCGTGCCAAGGATTCTAAGAGGTCCAAGTTGTCTCCTTGCCACTCAAACCAACCCGAAAGCGGGCAAAGCGAACTGGAGAAACATGTCATGCCTTACCAGTCGAGCTGCATAGTCATAGCTGCGCTCAGACGGATCTGCGTGACAGGTTGTTGTCTACATTTAGTGGCGACGACCACGGCCACCACGACCACCACGTCCACCACGACCACCACGGCCACCACGGCCGCCACGCTGCTGGCCACGGTTCGACTGCGACTGCTTGAAGCGCTTGTAGCGGGCCGAGCGAGCATCCTCCCAGAACTTCTTCTCCTCGTCACCTTCAATGACAGCGGCCTTTGGGATCTTCACGCCGTTCACCTCCAGTCCACCATCCGCAAACATACCCACGACCTCCTTAGCGAGTTCAGCGCTGGTGAGGCGAAGGTAGCCATCCTTGTTGTTAATTTGGTATTGGATGAAAGCGACACCTGCACCGTCCGCAGCCTTGTCGCCAAGCTTCTCGTTGATGGTGGTCTTGATGTCATCGCGTGACACCTCGCCGTCCACCTCGTCGAAGCGCACAATCAGACCCTCATCGTACTGGACGTCAACCTTCAGCTCCTCGTCCACATCGAGCAGGTGGAACGAGACCTTCTTGCCGCCCAGCTCAGGACCAGACAATGCCGAGAACTTCTCAAACAGCGACGTAGCCTCAGCAACATTCACATTGAAGGACGCCGTGTCCAGGCCATCGTACACAACGTACGGCGAGTGAGCAGACGGATCAAGGACAGTGGCAAGCAGTTGCTTGATGTCGTCCATGCGAGTTCTGTGGCCAATGTTGGAGATATGAATGACCTTCTCGTCGTCGCGTTTGCGCTTCTTGTTGGCATTCTTGGTGTCCTTGTCGGTGTCCGGACGACGGGGACGAGCCTTGATCGCCTCCTTGTCCGTCACGAGCTCGAACGTGAGCTTCTTGTCATCAATGACAACAGGCACGTCCTCCGAAATGACCTTCTGCACCGTCTCAGCGAACGCAACTTGTCCGAAGAGCAGGTAAAGTTCCTTGGACTCTTCAAAGTAGCGAACACGAGCACGCAGCTTGGCGTCGTCCTTCCAGACCGGCAGCAGTTCGTCCAGGAAGAAGGTCATGGGCTTGTTGGGCACGTCCTTGGCCACGAGCATGGCGTTGGTGGCCTTGTCGAACTCCGCCTTGTCGTCGTTAGAGAGCTTCTGGTAGTCCGCCATGGAGATGATGTTGGGCACGTGGCCATTGATGCTTAGTGACGCCGCAGTGTCCACCGCACGCTGCACCGCGTCCTTGTCCTTGAGCTCCACGTGCACCACACCAGAGAAGGCGCGACGGAAGGTCTGACGTCCAATGTAGAGCAGCTCCACGTTCAGCGACTTGAGGCCCTCCTTGATCTCATCGATCGTGGGCTGAGCTTTGCCCAGACCGGCCAGCACGATGGTTCGCTCAGGCGCGTCGTCCTTGTCGGGCAGCGGGTTCTTGCGACGCAGAGCGTTCTTGGCGTCGTTGAGCTCCACCACGTCCGAGTCGGAGACGGCCGCCTGCAGCACGGAGCCGTCCACCGTGAGCGCCGCCAGCTTCTTGAAGGTGAAGAGCACGCTGAAGGGCACGAAGCCGCCCTCGTGTTTCTTGGTCTCCTCGCGCAGGAAGCGGTCGCGACGGAAGTTGCTGTCGGAGAAGTAGAACTCCACTTGCTTCTTGATCTGAGCCTCCAGCGACGCCATAGCTCTGCACAACTTGACTCGGAACGGGTTGGTGCAGGAATGAAGAGGTACGAAGGCTACGGACCAGTGGAATCGCTGGACGAGTGCTGATTGGCGGAAATTCGAGCAGCTCCAACACATGTTGAAGTTGCCTTTTGGCTGGTTGTCCAGTGTACACTTTTGAATTGCATGAATATCAAGTTAATGAGGTCCCTAACTACAAAGCCCCACTTCTGTCTGCCATAAGTGACAGCGAGTGGGAATCTAGACGAGATGAAGCGTTACTCCTTGTTGGCGATCACCTCCACCACCATGAACAAAATCGCAGCATTCGGCACGACACGCATCAAATGTGCCGGCATGCCTGAATACAAACCGCGTCTTCCCTCTTCCTTGTATATCTTGAAGATCGACTGGATCATAGACTTATACCTGATGCAAAACACAATAGACGTTAGCCCTATACCGACAGACAAGCTCAGTCTGTAGGCGTACTTAAGCTCCTTCGAATCTAGCGGTGCCCGCTGATCTCGCATTCGTGTTCGCACAACCTACAAACAGAACAATCAGTGAGTAATCATACGCAAGATGCAAGATACTCGGTAAGATACACACCTCATGAGGATACGTGCACATCGATGCAAGCAGTTTGCAAGCGCCAGCCGTCAGAAAATACTTGAGATTCGTCGGCTCTTCAATGTGGTCCTTGCACTCCTCGTACAATGCGAACTGGATCGCACTCTCCGAAATCCCCCAGTACGAAGCCGACAATCCACGGAAGAACGCTCGCGGACCTTCTTTCCGATACATATCCAACGCCACCTGCCGGACACTCGAGAACTGCGGTCTGGTCTTGGCTGCCACCGCTGTCTCAACTTCTGCGAAGCCCACAGAGACGACATTTCTCCGCGTCGCAGTCACTGCATGCGCCGGCATGAGCTGCAGACGCGTCTTGACGACCCAAATGGGGCAACACAAGGTGGCCGAGATGGATCCAGCGCCAGCAGCCGACAGGAAGTTGTACGCTCGCCCATTCAAGCCGTAGTTGGTGAACTTCTCCTTGAACGTCGAGTACGAGCCAAAGTAAATTGCCCGCGCGGGGATGACGCCAACCAGTGTCGGCGTGATGCCTCTCCACAGTCCCAAGACGGACTCTGCAGCAGTCAACACAATAAATATCCATCCAAATACGTCAACTGCATCATCAACGTACCAGATCTTCCGATGGAGCGCATGACGCCGAACGTCGACTCGGTGCCGAAGGATCCACTGCACACGCAACATCAGTCCACTGCAACAACAGTACTGTCATATAGAACGCACCTTCCGCCTCGGATCTGCAGCCGCGTCTTGACAACTTCCAACGGCGACGTGATGAGCGCAGCCGTCATGCCGCCCACTGCGCCACCCGCAAAGTGTCTGTACGTGAACGCACTGCTGGGTACGCGCACACTGGTGGCAGCTGGAGCTGCAACAGCCTCCGTCTTGGGCGCTGGCATTGGCGCTTTGGACGTCATGCGCTGCGTCCTGCTCCGCTCGTTCACTTGTGTAGCTGCTCGGCTGCCGTCCACCACAGGAATCTGCGACTTGTGTTGACTCGAAATTGTATGCGACGCTAATGCAAGTTGAAAGACACGCGAAGGTACTGCTCTGAAAAACCTCGGCAACAATTAGCCGAGGTTTTTCAGACTTTTTTTAAAGTCTAAAAAGTGCAAAAGTGCACTAACTGACCCGTACTAAAAGGCTGCAGCGGCCGAGACGGCCATGAAGACGCCGCCGCGCACCAAGATGGCGTCGTATCTGGAGCGCTGGGAGGAGCAGAAGGCGCAGAGTCGCGTGAAGCGCCAGCAGGCGCAGCGACGGCTCAGCAGCGACGTGGGCGATGAACTCAGCTTCATCTCGGCCATTGAGCGCGAGACAGCGCTGCAAGAGCGCTACGAGGCTCCGACGGAGGCTGCAGACCTGCAGCACAATGAGGAGATCGACGAAAGCTTCGATCTTCCGCCTGTGAACGCGTTTCCTTCCTCGGAATTCGCCGAAGAACCGCCACAGCAGCAGAAAATGCCGACGGACGACGAATTCGTGGACGCAGGTGCGTTTCGAGTGGATAATAACAAGAAGTGGAGGAAATTAATTATAAGGTGATGTGTGGTAGCAACTTTTCTGAAGAAGAACGAGTTGGGAGGAGACGAAAGCTTCTCGGAGGACATCGACGAGCAGTGGGACCACGTGAACTCGAGTGGCAGACCCAGCGACTTCTTCGAGAGCAAGTCACGCAACTTGGACCACGTGGAGTTGTCGTCTCCGACGAACGGGGATGCTGTATTGGTACGACGGTCGCAATAAGTGGAGACTGCGGACTAACTTGTTTTGTTGTTCAGTTTGCTGACGAGACAGAGGCGGAAGACGCTGGGATGTGTACTCCAAAGCAGCAGTTGTCGCCGACGGATCTGACGCAGGGTGTAGCTCTTCACGATCGCTTTGACCGCTTTGACCGCTACTCAGGACTCTCCGGATCAGGCACAGCATTCTCATCGGGCTACGACGTCCACTTTGACAACTCAAAACTCATGTACACGCCGAACTCGTTGAAATATTTACAGGTTTGTTCTTGTGCGAGTAGTTTAGCGTTTTAAAGTTGTGCTGATGCGAAGTATGAATGTTTTAGGAGAAGAATCGTTTCAGGAACACTGGCGAGAAAATTGCCGAGACTGAGCACTGTATTAGAGATCATACAGGTGACGCAGAAACTGTGACAAGAAAGGCTCCGTCACTTCCGGATGAAGAAATTCCGGAAGAGCCTTCACCAGAATATGTGGCGGCATTACAGAGGGGGCCTGAGGTTATCAAAGAATCATTGCATGAAATTGATGCCCTCATTGACAACTCGATTCGACTAGCGTCGGCACCCATGGAAAAGGATCAACTTGGTGTTGAGCTGCCAGAGGATGTACGTGAATTTGTTCGTGAATATGAGCGTCCTCTGGAATCAATGCTGCCACTATCGAGAACAACAGACAGTTGGGGAGACGATACCTCCATTTCACAAATTGATGACATTAATCGCCGAAGTCGAGAGTTTGAACAGCTATCTAGTGGCACGGAATCTAACCGGCAAACTTCGAGTGGTATCAGAAGAAGTAGATCACAAGAAACGCCGGAGCTCGACACAATTCGTGAAGTACCATGCCCGTCTAATGCTGATTCTGGGTCTCGAAGCCAGCAATCGGCGATTTCTCCTAAGCGGTCTTCAAAAGCTCGCCACACACAGACACAAAAGCATTCTGACCCCTACTCAAGTGATGGAGACAAGGAACACGAGGATGATCTTGTGCAAAAAAGTCCTAGTAAAACGAATCAATTCTCTCGTAAAATGGAAAATGATAATATTGCAAAGCGGTTGGATGGCCTGGAGACTCCGGCAACCTCGGCAGCACTTGATCAATCACTGGCTAAATTGGCTGCCACTCAAAATCCATTCCGTGATGAAGTTTACAAGTCACGCGGTTACGACGATAATCATGATAATGATTTTGGAGAATCGTACGCAGATACTGACGACATCGAGAAGGATGGCTCTAATGGAAATCAGACTCGGATAAATGATGACGTAGCACGAAACGGATATGCACCGAGTGATATCGATTTGAATAGCGTTCGTTTTCGTTTCGGTGAAGATTCCAAATACTCGCAAGGAAGTGACTCGGCTACGAAACAAATGGATGACTGTCGTCGAGCAATACATGATTTTAAATCGAGACCTTCTCCAGCACAAAAGCACTCTATGGTCTCAAGTAATCTCAAATCGAGACCACCCGCTGCAAAAAAGCAGTCTGTGGTCTCTGACAGAGTTATTGACGTGGTAAGTGACATTGCTTTAATTCTTGCTAGAAATACTTCGTCGTACAGTAGTCTGACTAACATACGATTTTGGTTGTTATGTTGCAGTTGGAGCGGAATAAACTCCATGTGATGATGGAAACTAGAATGGTATTTCGGCTTTTCGCTGCGTGATGTAGTGATATATTTTCTGTACTAACGCAGCTTCTTTGATTGTTTACGCAGATCCCACGACGGTGCAGGCGATTCCTTTGTTCCGTCGGTGACATCATGACAGAGCAAATCGTTTTTACAAATGGAACCAACTCTGTTGGCAGGATTTGTGTTTCACTTCTGCCCCTTAGTACCGGGTGCCAGCAGTTTAGTGTATCTCCCGCGGTGCTGGAGTTGGGACCCAACGCTTCGAGTGCGTTTCATGTCACGTTTAATGCGCGATATGCGGGCGCAGTGTCAGGTATTTTTCAGTTTAGGGGCGTGGGGGTTGAATCATTACTACATCCGTACGAGGTTGTTATCGAAGCAAGTGTAAAATGCCATTTGGAGTTAGAAGCTCCAAGAAAAACAAGAACAAATCACCGAGAAGCAGATTTTGAGGAGCGAATTCAGGAGTTGCGAGCCAGCTCATCGGTTGACCAAGTAGAAGTTAGTCCGACCTTTATCCGGTTTGATCGTGTACGAAGTAAAAGTGGTGAACTAATCATACAGAAGGCCAAACTGCGCTTGTCGAACAACACAGCGCAGATGCTACCGTTCAAAGTTCGCGCTCTTGAGAATCTAAGAGTACGACCCGCAACTGGGATGATCCAGCCAGCATCTGAAGTCATTGTTTCAGTACTACCGATATCGCAGCCGTTTGTCCAACGAGCAGGTGGTGAAACGAGCAGCAGGAATCCATCTCCTAGAGCTGAAAATTGGTTTGGTTCGCTGACTGTTCGAGTGGGAAAGTCGTATTTGCGTGAAGTAAGTGTTGTGGTGGATCGACGCGCCATTGAAGTACTACCGCCATTTGATGAAATAGCTCGAGCTCGACACCAACTCTCTTCACAAACGGATTCATTTTACTATACGAAGCGCGGAAAGCGGCGAGGGCTGTACTTCCACGCCAGAGCAGTGGAATTTGGATGCTGCAACGTTGGCGAGTCCCATGAAGTACCCGTGTATGTGTGCAATGGATCGAAGGCACCAATGACGGTCTTCTTGCAAGACCTACAGGAACCCTATTCATGTGCTTATTCCACGACTACCATCGAACCACGAAAATTTATCGAGATAATGGTGACATTCACCCCCAAAGTTGTAGGGAAAGTTGCTACGTCGCTATTCGCCTATTCCGTTACAGATAAGGCAGTTGTGACGCTTGTCGCTCGAGGAATCTAGCTTGAATGCAATGAGCCTTTCATCAGTGCTTTCACCAGTCTATTATATTCATTAGTGGGTGGCAATGGCTGAGGCACTACGGACGTGCGGTCGTCTTCTTATATTTCCCATATTCTTCAAGAAACCCCTCGACATCAACGAGAACTTCTTCGTATGCTGCAACGTCTGCAGGGTACACGCGAATCCAACCAGCTCCAGAGTCTTGTGACATTTTCTCCACACGGTTCCAGTGAAGATGTCGCTGCAAGTTGATCGAAAGCTCCTGCGCACCTGCAGCTACTTGCCATGATGAGAAACCCGAACGCTGAATGCATGGAGCAAAGTGTTGCGTAAGCACTTCCTCTGTGTCTCGGGTCGAAGGCACCTCTATGACCAAATGCATGAAGAAATACCAACTGCCTCGAATTGCATGTCGGATCCCCAATTTGATGCATTCGAACTGGAGCATTAAAATGAGCCTCTCATAGCGCGGGTCTTCTTGATCGCGCTCTTGAACTGGCCACCGTACTTGCACTTCCAGAGTTGCGCCCTTCCCCATACGGGACGCCAACACCTTCGTCCGCTGGTGTGCAGATGGGTAAAAGGCTTCAGTTCCAACTTCCATCGCCGCAGCAGCTTTCAACGACACGGGAAAAAAGGCATCACTTCGTTTGGTACCAAGCGAAATTAGCTGTTCAAGGGACAACACAATGGGATTCAAAGCTGGTGGTGCTGATAATAAAGCATCTTCGTTTTGACTCTGAGCTGGTATAATCCCAATTTCAACGGGGTCAATCCTGGAAAGAACCAAACGTCGAAGATTTGACGTGACAATTTCCAGTACAGCAACGCATAAACCATCAGGAGAGAATTTTGAGTGATCTGACTGTCCACCGTTAGATTGTTCCGTGCCTACACCGCTCTGGTCAATATCTGCTCGGAAATCGCCGAGTGATGAGGTTAAAGCACCATACACATCCTGGACACCCTTACTTTGGTCATGATTCCCATTCAATACAGCAGCTTCATCTTTTTCTTCTGTCCCTTCAGGCCCACTAGCAACTTTCATATGATGCGGAGAACCTGACAGCCAACGCGCAAGAACGTTGACGAGCAAACGGTGCGAAATAGCGAAGAATTCAGGACAAATCTCCATCGAGAAAGGTTCTTCCAGCTGCATGAGCTCAAGCTCACGTTTCCCGGTTAATTCTTCCGCCTTCTGCATTCGCTTCATTTGCCATGCTGATAGTTCACTTAACATGTGCAAAATTATCGTCCCCATCTACACAGGATGTAAACGTTAGCACGATGACATTCACTGTGCCTCCTCTGAGTAAAGCAACAAAAGTACTTCAGCACCTGTGATTTGCGCTTGATAGCGCCCAAAAAATCTTGTTGGCCAGCTAGAATTATAGTCAAGGAAGTTGACCTGTTGGTGATGCTGGAAGCGTTCTGTTGCAACAAAACAACAAAACAATGATTAGAATGTGAATTCTAACTGACAACGACTGTGACACCTCACCATGTCGGCCGAATTGCCTTCGTCAACATAAATTTCTTCCTGAAGCAAGAACAGTTGTTCTATGGCGCGCTTGTCTTGAATTGAATTCTGGTCAGACCACACTTGCTCATGGCCACCGACCACAACACGTTGAATTGAAGTTGCCAAATCTTTCACAAAATTTTTCGCAGATGATTGTTCGTCTTCAGAGAGCAGGTCCATGCGGTCCCATGCTTGCTTGTCAACATTATCAGTCGCTCTTGTTGACGCTACATTTGTATTTAGCACGAGGCACATCGCTAGTTGTAGAAATCCACAGAGTGAGCCCGATGCAAGTAATAGCTTCTGAAGGGCTTGAAGCGAGAGATATCGAACTTCAGGCAGAGAAGACACGGCTGCGTCAAAAAGCCACCGCTGAATATTCCGTAGCACCACATCAGCAGGACTGTGTATCGCGTTAAAAGCTGCTTCCTTAAAAGTGATTGACTGAAGACAGAATGTTTCACCTGTTATAACAATCAGTATCAATTTCAATTGCATAATTGATAAACGAAATTCCACGGTGAATACTCACCAGCAACTCCAGACGAAAACATCGTAATCTTGATGGATGTCACTTGTTTCCCCTTTGAATTTCACACAGTAAACATAGAGTGAGCAGCGATAGCTTCAAACAGTACGAGCATCATCAGACAGACCTTCGGTACAAGTATCCGATTCTCTTCTATACGCTCCATCACAATAGCCACCGTTTCGAATGACACTCCATCTCTCGAAACACTGCAAGAAAAGTGTTTCGGTTCAAAGCCCGCCTTCCATTTCAGCTCAATAGAAGACAGCGTGATTGCAGAACTGAATTGACACACAATCCACTCGTCTGACTGTAGCGAATTTTCGTCGGCTGTACTTGCTGATCTCCAAAAACTCGAATCACTTTCGAGTATACTGTACCACAAACGCTGCATGTTAGATTTGAGAAGCTCACATATTTTAATAGCACGAAATTTACTGTACTTTGAAGCAGCATGTTGATCGTCAAACGCTGAACTTGAGCTTACTTCTTTTGGTAGTATTGTTCCTGGTGAAAGTTGTCGAGGTGGTGCCCATTCAGAAAACAAAGCAAGTGGCTCCATCCGTCCTAGCATCGCTACAACCTAGTTGCACAGTTGTTACCACGTTAGAAGTTGGTTTTATAACAGGCAATCACTTCACAAAACCTGTCGAAGTGGCTGGATAGCAGCTGGTGAATCTGCATCAAACGAGCTAATGACGGCCGACAGCAATCGAATAGTAATCTGCAACAAATAATTGCTTTCAGTTCACACCATTCCCCACATACTCACAGCTCATTATCACCTGATGAAGATGATTCTGCTGTGTGATGAGTTCCACTTTTCTAGATCGATATTGCGGTTTGCCAGTGAGTTTCGGCGCCAATGGGCATTTCAAGATCCTCTCCACCACAAACTTGAGCTCACTCTTTGGTAATTGCACAGCCACCGCTTGCAACGGCATACCTTTCCTCAGACATCCATCCACATGTAGCATACTCAGCTGGAAGTTCGCCACCTTCAGTGACTTCCCACTCGCCGTGGCTAATGGCTCCACTGCTGTGCGTGTGGTCAACATCGCTCTCGCTCTGGGGAAAATAGCGCTGAGACAGCGCTCGCAGGTGACGACTGTGTGCTCCACCTCCTCCGTTGTAATGGGGAAAGCGTCCATGGCCTGCTGGATCTCTTGCTGCGAACAGGCCCACATCGCCACCGTCGTGGACGCCTTGCAGCGGCGACATCCATCCCGGAACGGCCGCGCGTTGTTCGTCGCTGCGGTGCAGCTGGGACACTTGGCGTGGAGCTTCCCGTCCTCATCTGTGAGCTGCTGCGTGTAGAGCGCGCCGTGCACGTCGCAGCCAGGGAACTCGAGGTACTGACACTCGCTGCACAGGATCACAGCGAAGGCGCGCAGCATGGACGCGTCTGCGGCGTCAGCAGGCGCACAGGGCGTCGCCTCCATCTCCACGCTGTTGCTCGTCTCGCTCACCGTCATCACAAAGAGATATTCAAGCTATGCGACTGAAGAAAAGATCGAGGATCAGATCTGATCTGATAATACTGTGAGAGTTAATACTCATAGAACATTATGTGGTGTGGTGAACATACTATTTGATTAAAGAGGTGATTGGGTGGCCATCCGCATTTCTAGCCAACGTTCGCGCGCATTAAAGATGGCCGACCACGCGAGCAAACGCAAGCGCGATGAGAGTCACGAACGCAGTGTGCCGCTGACCAAGGAGCGTCGCACCAAGCTGCGCCAGGAGCACATGGAGGAGGAGTTCGCCGAGACGTACCACGGACTCACGGCCGTGTACAAGCTGCTGGAGATCAAGCACCTGCAGAGCCCCTTGTTCCTGCCGCGCACCCTCAGCTACCGCTTGGATCCGGCATGGCCCAAGGACAAGAAGGGCGTCAAGGGCGAACCCAAGCAGATTCAGAAGGCGCTGGCAGGGGCCACGCTCAAGTCCTTCAAGATCGGCATGACATCTGACACCATGGAAAGCTTCAAGAGCCAGAAGCAGCGGCCAGGAGTGCTGCTCTCGCTCTTCACAGCCAACGGAGCCTCCTTCAACGACAACCAGTTCACGCTGCTGGCCACGTGCTTGATCCCTGTGCCATGCTCGAAGGATCTGACGCTCCCCAAGGAGTTCCTGCATGTAAACGCAGACATCTGCGTCGTTGTGTTCCAGGTGGTGGAGATCAGCGACGTTGCCGAGACCATTGCAGCCCAGTCAACGTTCAGCTTTGCTGCGCCATCGGTGGGATCCACTGTGCGTGGGAAGGACTTGCTGGCCACGTGCGCCAATGGTCGCAAACCTCTTTTCGGCAACCTCCTGCGACTCAATGTAGCGCGTCGTCGTGTGGGATATGTTACCATTGAGCTACCAGCCACTACTTCCTCGGCCAGTGGAGGTGCGTTGATGTTTAGGTGATGATTGCTATGATTTTATATTAATCGTCTCGGGTTGACTGTGCTGCAGGTGTCAAATGCGAGGTTCGCATCACGTGGGATCCACTACCCAAAACGAAAAAGATGCAGCGTCTTGCAAGTGTTTGCGATGCGAAGTTGAAGGTGGATGATGGCAACAAGATACCCGACGAGAACTTCGCGTTAGCTGTTCCGAAACGAGAGGTTACATCAGCTGATCAGAAACCCTGCTCAGGGGTACGTTTACTCTTATTGCAACGTGTGAGATTTTTTCGTAATTGTAGCTTACACTGTGCTTTGATGCTTGTTCAGGTGTGGTTCCATTTTCTCTATCATTCGATGATGCGCAGAATGAGCGAAAAGCGCTCGGAATACTCCTGTGCATGGTGCAATATGTTTGCTGGGTCACTACGTGGTTTGGTAGCCCATTTGGTGTCTTCTCATGATCGCTTTCGTTTCCAAGCGACGGTGAGTTTGTCCCGTATTTGTACACTACTACGACAGCTTGGCTAACTAACGCTGGGCTCTACCTCAGGTTGGACATGACAACATTCCTCACATCTATGTGATGGCAATGCAAGATCATCAATCGCGGAGAGGCAATTCTGGTCGTCGCTCTGCTTTATCCGAGCTTGAGATGTTCCCGAATGAGGAGCCAAGTCGCTTTGAACATCACTTTACCCACTTGTCCGGAAAGAAGTATGGGCGCTATGGCTCCGAAGTGGTGGAGGCCGTTGAAGGCCTGATGCAAGAGTTTGATGAAATGGATGAGCTCTCACAAGAGCAATCGCAGGAGTTTTACGCACCCCTCCTTCAGCGTCAGTACTTCCACTCTCGAACAGGAGCTGTGGTATTGGACCACGAAAAGGACTACGACAGTGATAATGACGTGGATGAGAGCTGGATTACCAAGCAAAGCGAGCGGGTATGTATATTGTCGGTATTATTACCCTCATTTGATTTTTATCTTACTGTTGCTGTGCTTCACTGCAAATTATGTAGTTACTGGACGAGTTTGAAGACGTTTCTCTCGAGGAAAAGGAATTCATGAAGATGTGGAACCGTCACGTGAAGGAGTTCAAGTAAGTTTATGAGTGGTAGTTTGAATTATTGATGCACAAGATTGTTGTCTGACGTTGTTTATGAACAGGATTTTGGCAGACTTTATGGTTGCATCTTCGTGCCGAATGTTCGCCCGGAAACAAGGAAAATGGTACGATGGGCTATTTTACCGCTTCATGAAGTACTGAAGTACATTTCATTGACGGATTGGACTTATCATGCTTCCATAGGCTCTTGGACCACGGCCTGCGCCACAACTTCTTGCTCCATTTGCTTAATTTATGGGACAACTCGCTGCTAAACTCGCGGGCGATTATCGACTGTATGTTGATTGTCGACCAAAACCAGGTAACAGCGACGCTAGTGCATGACAAGTTAGTGGACAACAACTGATCAGGTTGTTTTGCTTGCAGGAACTTAAGGCAGCGTCTGAAAATGGGGCTAAGACCGAGCTGCAGTCAAAAGGGGAGGCTCAACAAGCGAAAGGGGAAGCGCAACAAGCGAAAGTGGAGACACAGACGAGTTCTACCCAGTAAAACGACACGATGCAGCAGTACGAGACTTGTGCAACCCGTCCTTAGTGCTAACTTCTCTGTCCAGAGTGCTTACGGCTTGAAGAATCTGATCGACCAAAAGACCGTCGGCAAGTCAACAACAGCCCACGCTCGAATACACCAGTTCTTCTCTAATGTCTTTGTGAGCATGTTCATGTATGATTAGTATTGTATCGCAGGCGCCTAGAGACAGAAGTCGATATGATGTCAATATGATGGAGTAGTGCTCCAGGAGCACAGCATCCGGTCTTGTGAAATGGTCGAACATAGTGACCATTTCTGCATCATGTATACCTTGCAGTCTCAGCAAAATGTTCTACTTACATTGTACGTTAATGACTCCATTGAATACAAGAAGCATAAGCTTGAGAATCTTAAGTTGAGATCTGGCAAGTTGACTGCACCACCAGCACGGACAAGTTGGTCAGGTTTGACAACCTGTCCTTGAAGCTGATGTCAGTTCTGGAACAATCGATACCGTAAGCCATTGATGTCGCGTGAAGGTGGCCTATCAACTTGTATTTACGCAGTGAACGTAATTGATTTTAAATATACGCCAATAAAATACTAAATTTAACAAATAGCCGCATACAATTTCTAACATAATTTATGAAGTTGCTGGAAGGTCGCTTCAACAAGGACCGCAGATCCGCTTGATGGCGACGACCAATTCGCATTTCGCCCGCAATTCCACACATCGACACTATGGTGCGTCCATGAGGCTACAGGATCTCGCTTTCGGCTCCTAGTCTCTGCCAATACTCTCTACTCACCTCGATATGCTGTTGATCATTGCAGAGCTCTCTTCGTAAGCTGATCCCCTTCGGTAACCGCGTGCTGGTGCAGCGCTTCGAGGCCGTGGCCAAGACCGCCAGCGGAATCTACCTGCCGGACGCCGAGTCCAAGCAGCAGAACGAGGGAGAGGTCGTCGCTGTGGGCCCCGGCGCCCGCGCCCCCGACGGAACCCTCATCCCGGCCCAGAGCGCGGTGGGCGACAAGGTGCTGCTCCCCGAGTATGGCGGCAGCCAGGTGAAGCTCGGTGACAAGGAGTTCTTCCTGTTCCGCGACGAGGACATCCTCGGCAAGCTCGAGTAGACGCAGACACTTCAAGTTAGTAGAGCCAGATGGTGTATCAGTCCAAGGCTTGGCCTTCGAGATGAAGTTGTTAGAGCTACGGGCACAATACATGCGTCAATCGCTTGTTATACATAAGGATTTCTTCTTATTTATCCGCGTGTATGCATGAAGGTTCGTCTACTGCAGTGGTGCAGGCGTCTTTTCCTCGTATGTATCAGTCCAAGGCTTGGCCTTCGAGATGAAGTTGTTAGAGTTACGGACAAAATACATGCGTCAATCGCTTGTTATACATAAGGATTTCTTCCTATTTATCCGCGTGCATGCATGAAGGTTCGTCTACTGCAGTGGTGCAGGCGTCTTTTCCTCGTCAGAAGACGAAGGCGACGGCACGAGCTTCTTCGGCCTTGTGCGGCGCCGAGGCTTGTGCTTGCAGTCGTGTGCGTGTTGGTGATGCTCACCGCCGTCTGAATCGCTCGAGGCCTCGCTGCTCTCGCTGGAGCTCTCTCCGAACTCCCTCTTCTTGTGGAAAATGCAGCATTCTGTGCACCACATTGTCAGTCTCCGAAGTCTCGCAGACAATAGGGTAGACGTACTGTTCGAGCGCTTCCGTCCGAGGTGCTCGTTGTCCACGACGCTCTCGTCGAACGTCACATGCAGTCGCGGCTGCAACTCCATGCGATAGACTGGCGCATTGCCAGTGGCTGGCGGCGCCTGCGTCGGCGCTTCCTGCAATTGACTCGTAGACTGCGAAGTCTGCTCCATCTAGCTCAGTACTTGTGCCTTCAATAGAATATACGACCATCGTTTCAGAATCGTTTTTTTTTGTTTTAACAATGTTTCAGAATTAGATTTTTGACATGCTGTTATTCTCAACTCGCGGTTTAAGAGCACATACAAAGATCAATATTAACAATGTAGCCATCTCAAGTTGAAGTGAGTGGCTAATCAGTTGCCGTGGAAGTACTCTTGACACTGCGCAGCCTTGGACCAGTCGCGTTTGCGCTTGTCGCCACACGCAGCGTAGAGCTCGCACATGTGCGTGACAGTACTGTGGCAGGCTAGCGGGTTGTCGCGCCGACACTCGATCTCCTGGACCATGCCGCCCAACTCGTCCACTTGAGGGACGATGTCACGTCGAGGTTTGACAGTGAGCACGTAGTCCCGAATAGATTCGTCTTCGACATCAAAGCGACCACGAGAATACAGCAGGCCAGGCCCTGAAAATGACACAGCCGGAGTGCGAGTCTTGGCCCCCACCATTGCTGCCATTGCACCTCCAAGACTGTGACCAGTGAGTACAAGACGATCTCCAACGCGTTTGCGAACGACTGTCACGTGATCCAGCAGCTCCGAGTAGACTGGAGGAGGCATGACTGATCGGAGGACCTTCATGGACAGCATTTCCACCACAAATTGACTGGGAAGCTGCTTCAGGAACGGGATGAAGATGTTGGCTGCCTGCATGACACTCACGCCGAACCAGTAGTGGAGATCCTCCAGAGCGTCGGTCGCTGTAGCTGTGCCTCGAACTGCTATAACTGTCATGTTGATAGTGGGAAAGTAGAGCTCAGCCCACACCTGATGACCTGCAGCTTCGTTGTTGCGCGATACGTACTCCCAGTCACCAAGGTCTGTACCGTTGAAGCGTTGGGTAAACGATTTGACCTGAACACCAGTGTTCCATCCGTAGATAGCATCGGCGATCAACGCGAAGTCCACAATGCTCAGTGATTCTATGTCTATGGCGCAGACAGGATACTCTGCCACCTTTGTCCACTGCGCGAATGAATGTGTTGTCTTCATCGGAAATGGAGTTGTTGACGCAGCAAGAGACTCCGTGGTCGGTGGATATACAAAAAAATCGCCCCCATGAACAAATGTCCCTATTGCCCATGTAGACGAAAAAAACACAAACGACAGTATGACGAAGAAGGTGATAAACGACTTGAATGTAAGCCCGAATATCTGAAGACCAGCAATAAATGTTAGTCCGAGTGTACTGAAGGACAAAGCAATAAAATTCAACGTACCTGCGGACATTTGGCCTGGATTGTATCGCCAAGCAAAATGAGGCAGATCCCCATAATACCCCATCCAGCATAGAAAGCATAGAACGAGATCATCGCACTCAGAATCACAATTGGGCACAAGATCCGTAGTCGACGATCGTAGGAGAACTTCGACCAAAGGTTCAACTCACGAATGTGTTCGCCGATTTTGTGAATGCGCTGCTTGCCTTCCAGTGCCTCCTCAGGCTCATTGGCATCAGGATCACACGCACCTTCCGTGTCATTTTTCGACTCTTGTTCGGATTGTGCATATTGTGTTTCCTTACCGGTTTGTAGTGGCTGTATCTCCTCTAATGTTGCGGGCATTTCATTTTTATCAGTTGAGTTCCACGGGCAGCATTGACCTCGGACACGACCACCAAATTCGAACATTTTCTCCACAAACGTAAAAAAGCTGATTTGGAACTGCTCCATGGCTCGAAACCCAATACTCACCAACCAAAGGTGTTCAGCGCGCTTCTCGTTTTCCATTTCCAGCAGCTCTCGCTGCATGTCACGGTAGCGGCGTCGGTAGTTGCTCACAAACTCTCTCATCTTTCGATTCCGAGCACTACAAAAGTGACAGATCATCCAGACGCCCAAGTAAATCGCCTGCATGTAAAAGCCACACTGGATATAGTCCAAGAAAGCTGCCAAAGGAGACATGTTGGCCAGTAGTGAAACTATGAAGGTCCACATCGTGATCAGCTCGAAAACAAACGGACACAGCACGTCAGTGATGACGAGTGTGGAGAAATCCAGCGGTGGCCCATCGAAATGTGTAGTGTTGAATTTGACAGTCGTGCTTGCCACTTGGAACGCTCGTTTCCACCGAGCTGATGGAGAGCTGTGTGCGTCGCTACTACTACTGCTGCTGCTGTGACTGCTGCTTCGATGACGAAGGAAGCAGCTGCTGTGTTGGTGGCCGGACTCTTGACTCTGTTGTCTTTGAAACAGCTGTGACTGCTGCTTCGATGACGAAGGAAGCGGCTGCTGTGTTGGTGGCCGGACTCTTGACTCTGTTGTCTTTGAAACAGCAATTCCAGTTCGTATCTCATCTCGTCCTCGGACTCCTTGTTCTTGTCGTCAAAAGGGTCGTTGGTGTGGATGGTACTGACCAAAAATCTCGGCACTGCAGTGATCCAGCTCACAAACCGAGTCCATGCTTCCTGGTCTTCGTCATCTCCTCGAAATGCATCAAACTTTTCCCTCTCCAGTCGGTCGTCAGGCATCTCGCGCCAGTGCCGCATGTAATGAATGCAGACACAGAGCGAAAGACGAAAGTTGGCCAGACTCCCTTCCCTCGTGTCAATGGCGTCTAGGAACAACCGACTGGACTCCTCGAAGCAATAGGACAGAAAAATAAGTGCAAACGGCAGGAAAGCCAGCAGCACAATAGAGCGTACAGTGAAGTACGGGTCCATGCGCGCACTGGGCAGGAAGATGGCGAAGAAGATTTCCATGAGGAACGTGACGCTGAACATGAGGATGCACATGAGCACCAGGAACGAGAAGTAGCCCAGACGGAACTGACACAGCGTGCGGTACAACGTCCACTCGCTCTCCTCGCTCGACAGCTTCTGCAGCTCGGCGCGCCGCTCGGCCTGCGTGTCCATCCGGTCATCGATCCGTTCCATCTCAGATCGCGAAATGATACATGTACACCAAGCAGACCAACCAAACCGCTGACGCACGTGGGTTCAATGTATCGACCATAGTGAAGTCAAGTCAAACGTCGTGAAATGTCAGCCCCACTTTTGGTTTCGAGAGCTACGCCAAAATGCTGATGCCGAAGATGTTGACGACCCGCGTGAGTTTGCGCGTGTTACGCAGCAGCCGCGCCTTGTCCAGTGCTCGCAGCCGCGTGAAGATCATCGGGTCGGACGACGCGTATACGCAGATTGCCACGGTGCGTGCAGCTGCTGGTTTAGTTGAGCAATAGAAGATTGACGAGTGAGTTTGGACTGAAGGAGGGATCGGGACGCAAAGCAATCGTGTACTTCACGGCCAAGTGGTGTCCTCCGTGCAAGATGATTGGACCCATCTACGACGAACTGAGGTGAAGATTGTGTTGGCTTGAGATGAATTGAAATGGCATTTTGAGCGTTGGGCTTTGACTGCAGTGCCAAGTACGAGGGAATCGACTTCGCCAAGCTGGACGTCGACGAGCTGAACGACACCACCTCCAAGGCTGGTGTGCGCGTGAGTGTTTCGATTGGTGAGGTCTGCTTGGTTGCTAATCTGCCGTGGTGATGCTTCATGCCAGTCGATGCCGACGTTCTTCTACTTCAAAGACGGCAAGTTCCAGCAGTCACTGTCGGTATGTTACTAGTACTTGTTTGCTGCATCTACATGTAGAGATGATCTACTACGAGTAGAGAGATTACTGACTTGGTCTCCTGCTTGTGGTGATAACCACGGAAGTTTTCTGGTGCGGACGAGGAGCTTCTGCGCAACAACGTCAAGCAGCTGAACGACATGTAGGTGCAAGTATAGATGCACCGTTCATTACAAGTTTGCGTACAACTTGGAGCAGAACAACACTCTACACAACACGATACACTCAAATTAATGGCGAGAAGTACGTGCAATCTATTTTGTAGGTGCAAGTATAGATGCACCGTGCACTACAAGTTTGCGTACAACTTGGAGCAGAACAACACGATACACTCAAATTAATGGCGAGAAGTACGTGCAATCTATTGTTACAC
Organism: Phytophthora megakarya; assembly: GCA_002215365.1. NCBI lineage: Eukaryota > Oomycota > Peronosporomycetes > Peronosporales > Peronosporaceae > Phytophthora > Phytophthora megakarya. The sequence continues at coordinate 23,003 of NBNE01000003.1, forward strand.
TTCTCACAAGATTCGCATGAATCATCAAGATTCACAGTCGGAATGCAATGTTCTCTAACCATTGCATCTCTGACTCACATGTGAGCGCAGACGGCAGCCGTCAAAGCAGGAAGACCTCACGATCTCGATTACCGGATTCCCTCTTAAAACCTTGGCAGTTTCAACTATTTCGTATTTTAAAGGCTATCTGAAAATGAAGTGGATCAGATCTATATCTACTAGTCTTTTTAAAATTATGCAAAATCCGGTAGCATGTATCCAATCATATTAAACAGGATAATACAAATATCAGGTTCTTCGTCTGAAGATATCTTTTTCATCAGTTGCAGTTGTGTCACTAGCAAACCAGCCAAGCGCCGCTCGTCGTCCCTCTTCCTGAGTTGAGTGCCCCAATCCGATGGCCGACAAAGAGAAGCAGCCTGCCGGCTATGGAGCGATCCCGAGTCACATGCGCGTGGGCATCGACAGTCCGCCGCCGCTGAGTCCGCTGATGCTGCACGTGAACAAGAACACGAACACGCTCAAGGGCTGGGAGTTCCCAGGTTGGGGAGACAACGCGTCCACCGTCGCCAGCGACAGCGAATTGAACGAGATCCAGACGCACTTGTCGGTGCCCCACACGAAGCTGTCGGAGTGGCTGGCCACCGCTATCTGCGGCAACGACATCCTGTCCAGCTGCCTGTACGTGTCAGGGCTTGTGGCGTCCAAAGCCGGGAAGTTGGCGCCGGTAGCTCTTGCCATTGTGGCCGGCATCTTGTACCTCTACCGGTTCATCTACGGGGAGGTGCTGAACGCCGTGCCACTCAACGGAGGCTCGTACAACGTCCTGCTCAACACCACGTCCAAGCGCGTGGCTGCGATGGCTGCGTCGCTCGCGATCTTGTCGTACATTGCCACTGGTGTGGTCTCTGGGACGTCGGCTTGTAACTACTTGGCGTCTCATGTGCCGTCGCTGGAGATCGTGCCGGCTACGATCGGTCTGCTCTTCATCTTTGCACTTTTGAGTCTTATCGGCATCACGGAGAGTGCTGTGGTGGCACTGGTGATCTTTATCGCCCACGCGACGACGTTGGTGGTTCTCTGTGTGCTGTCTGCAGTGTACGTCGTGAAGGACGACTTCCAGACACTACGAGCGAACTTTGACACAGACTTTCCGGACATCAACTTGGCGGGCGACATCATGTCGGGCAACTTCCTCACCGCCATCTTCTTCGGCACATCGACCGCCATGCTTGGGATCTCTGGCTTCGAGACATCGTCGCAGTTTGTCGAGGAACAAGCTGATGGCGTCTTCCCCAAGACTCTGCGGGTACGTTCCTCCATGACATTTGAAAGTGAATATCTATGCTAACTGTTCTTGTGTCTGCAATAGAATATGTGGTGGGGTGTTGCCATTTTCAACCCGATGATCGCCTTGCTGTCTCTGGGTGTGTTGCCTCTGAATGGACCTGGTGGTATTGTGGACAAGAAGAACACCGTTTTGGCTGAAATGGGTCTGAAGGTTGCAGGCGAGAGGATGCAGCTGATGGTAGCGCTAGACGCGTTCATTGTGCTCTCGGGTGCTGTGCTTACTGCATACGTCGGTGTTGTGGGACTCGTGCGTCGGCTCGCCAGCGACCGCGTCGTGCCGGACTTCCTGCTTCACGTGAACAAGGCGCGTGGCACGAATCACTTCATTATCATCGGCTACTTCATGGTAGCGACGAGTCTGGTGCTGATCTTGCATGGCGACACAGAGACTCTTTCGGGTGTGTACACGTACGCTTTTCTGGGTCTCATGACGCTGTTTGGCATCGGCTGTATGCTGCTCAAGTTCAAGCGTGCGGAGATCCCGCGCTCGGTGATTGCACCGTGGTGGGCCTGCGTTTTGGGCGTGTCGATGGTGATCACCACGTTCATGGGGAACCTGTTAGGTGACCCAACGATCCTGACGTACTTCTCGCTGTACTTCATCGCGGTACTGTCGCTGGTGTACATCATGTTCGAGCGCACCTTCCTGCTGCGGATGAGTCTCTACTTCATGCGCCAACTGTGTCCGTCTCAACGCTCCGACGATGAGGACGAGACTCATTCGCTGCGGACGGGTGCCCGAGGTGGCCAGACGATCGCACGGTTTATCCGCGAGATCAATGAGCCAGCCGTGTTATTCTTCTGCAAGACACCCAACCTCAACATCATCAACAAGGCCATTCTGTACGTGCGCACTAACGAGCAGACGCACACGCTGTTCATCGTGCATTGCCACCCGCGGGGCACTGCCGTGCCGGAGGGCTTCAAGGAGACAGTGTCCATGTTCGACCACGTCTACCTCAAGATTAAGCTCAACTTCCTGAGTGTCGAGGGCCCGTTCGGCCCTGCCATGGTCGAGTGGGTTTCACGCAAGTACAACCAGCCCAAGAACCTCATGTTCATCAAGCAACCCAACCACGACTTCGCACACACGATCGCATCACTCGGCGGTGTGCGGGTGATCACTGGGTAAGTGCCTGCTCGTCACGTGGATAGTCCATCGTCTCAGTTCTCCGATATGAGCCCACTTCAACCTTGATTACTGACCTACATACACGCTTAGATGATTTCCACGAACTCGTGTTCAATCGACATGAAGCTGAAACCTGCATAGTGTTGCTGAACTTGGCACCAGAAACGCAAAAGTACGCGATTGTACAGCGCGACAATGGGATAACGCCGGAATCATGTCCGTGTAGTAAATCATGAGATCGTACGCTTTGGCACCGCTTCGCCAGCGAAGAGACACAATGCGCGACAGCCATGCAAAGCCAACGTAGCGTCCAAGCTCATGATGATCTCTGTTTGTAAGTTATGTTTGCGATAGATAAGAACTGTACAGGGCAAGCTCGCCTTCGATACCGGCGGGCTTGGCTGGATGAGGGCCTAACGGGAGCGCACGCTGCGCAGCCCACTAGCTCACACTCTACTCGTGGATCGTGGCGAGGCGAGGAAGACACTTGGGCTTCCGTGTCTGCGATTGCACAGAGAAGCGCGCTTCCGCCTCCTCGAGCCTCTTGACGCGCTTGGCGGCCGACGACAAGTGCACCTTGCGTGAACGAGGTCGGCCTTCAGCTCGATGCGGACGACCGCCGCCTGAAAAGCTGCCGCGCGTGAAGTTCAGCAGCTCGTTGCGAGCAAGCCCAGGGTCCGAATGACGGGACGTGGACTTGCTCGTCGGCTGCTTGTAGGCGGAGCGCTCCCACTCCGACGTGAGGCTCTGACGGGCTGCAGACTGCGACGTGGTGTCGTTCCACGAGCTCGTGCGGGAGCGCCGGTCGTTCGAGTAGGCCAGCAAGTTGGGCATCGTGTTGCGACAGACAGCTTCCTGGTTGTCCTCAAGTGTAGCGTTGGTCGTAGACGTCTCGTCCTGAGGCTGATCTGCCTTCGGATCAGTTGCAAACAATTCGTCACTGCCAGTGTGCATCCACTCCTCCGTGCAGCTCCGCACGCATTCGTCGCGGTAATCCGACAGTCGGTCCGTACGGCTCACCATGGAGGTCGAGCGATGCGAGAGGCCAGTCATGGACACGCGCTTCTCTACGGCGCTTTTGCTGCGGCCATTGCTGGCCTCCGTCATGTCGACGTTCAAGTACGTGTAGCGCATGTCGTTGACCATGAGGAACTTGTCCATGAGCGGACGCGTCTGACACGTCATGCTCTCGCGACAAGTGCGTGCGTGCTTGGCCACCGCGTCGAGGAAGGCATTGAGGCCGACGCGACGCGCCTCGAGCGTCTTCTCGCGCAGGTTGCCGAACAGTCGGCGGTGCGGGAACAGCACGAAGCACGTGCGCTTGGACATGATGGCGCAGTGCGCGCACATGTCCCCGCGCTTGACGGCCTCCTCCAGTGCGAGCTTAAAGTTGCGGAACTCGGAGTAGCGTCTGTAGACCGTCCAATTGAGGCCGGGCGAGCGCTCGTCCGACACGCGCACGAGGAACTGCGTGTACGTGTGCGCGTTGGAGGCCGACGGTTTAGACACATGCGCGATGGTGGTGTGCAGCACGCTCTGCGGCCGCGCGGCCAAGACGCTCTGCATGACCATCAACACCGGACTGGCAGAGCAACTTGAACTTGTGAGCCGTCGAGTTGACCTTCCACTCCTGCGCGATATCGGCAAATGAACCGAGACGCCGGACTCGCTTTGCCCCTGATCGCGGTTTTGCCATCTGCTGACTTGTTCAAGAAAGACGGACTGAAATCGCGATTTCTTTAGCGATACCTCGCACAACGCATACCTGAGATAATAGTTGCGAACAATTTTCAAGTCTGGCAAAATAATAGATAAAATTGCTTTGAGACAGGATTCCCTGGATATACAGATACGATCGTGAGTATCTGTATCTCTAGGTTCAACAAGAAATACCACTGAAGAAAGATGGACTAAGGGTTCTTGTGGTAGTTTGCTGGAAATTCGTGTTCTTCTCACCTTCAGGATATCGGAAGTTGTATCTTGTTCGCAGTACAATGTACTGAGTACATGCAGCCGCGGGGGCAATGGTTGATCGCTGCCATTGCGCAGCCACTTCGCAGGAATCGTGGCCGGGCTCTGCCAGCGACTTCTCTGCGAAGATGCTTCGTGCCCACACGTCTGCCTGTACATGCAGCCGCGGGGGCAATGGTTGACAATTGATCGCTGCCATTGCGCAGCCACTTCGCAGGAATCGTGGCCGGGTTCTGCCAGCGACTTCTCTGCGAAGATGCTTCGTGCCCACACGTCTGCCGCAAAGCCTCAAGGCACAGGCACGGATCCGTGGACCTGCAGTTTGGGCGTCGAGAACACAACGGACTAAACTGTACATGCCAAGTGGCCAAAATCGCGTTCGCGCGCAACGCCGGCAGCCAAGGCAGTGCAGGGTGGACCTCCTCCATGCCTGCTGCAGGAAGCCTGCACATGCTGGTAGAGGCGGGCACCATTTCTATGAGAAGCGCTTCCGTCTGCCGGAGCTGACGGCCACGCGGTGCCATTGCCCCCATGTTTGCGATGTTACATCGACGAGCTCGCATGCGGACGTGGCAGACGAGCTTCAGGTTCAAGCGATATGAAACTCGGTCTCCCATCGTACAGGAACCAATTCAAGTTCAACTGGATTCAAACAACACCGTTGCCGTGTTGCGGTACTCGCGTTAATCGTTTGGCTACAAGTTGGCTCATGTACCAGTAGCTACACCCTGAGATCGGGCAGGTGTCTGGGCTCACCATGAGTGTTCGAACAGCCGAACTGTTTCCTTCCCTACCCAGCATACGCTTCAGCACTGGGATGATTATATACCGGTCTAGAGCATCGTCTCATGCTCTCTCAGTGTACCTCCATTCTGAAACAGCGATTAGAAAAACTGTTACATGCAGCATCCCAGCACTGGAACATGCCTTCATCATCAAATTTCTCCATCGTTTATCCCAGGTCTGCAGCATTGGAATTTAGAGAATGTCTATACAGTAGAGTTTCCATGCTTGTTACTCGCAGTTAAGTCTTCATTCAACACTCGTGTTGTCATAACAAATTTGTCCAGAAACCTACAGCTTCAAATGTAAATCAAGAACTGGGTGGAGTTCACAAGTGAACCCACATCGTGTATTACGCATGTATCTGAAATTCCCGTTACTTTGACGTGGACGTAAGCAGCAAGCCTGTGTTCTTGGAGATCAAACGAACGTGTGCTCAGCTGCTCGAGCTCGGGGAGAACCAGCGCGCGTTGTCAAGGATACTTGATCAATGGATACATTTTCAAGTGCATGGGTACTTGATGTCGTGGATAGATTTGTGAACGAAAACAGCATGAACTGAAGGAGTAAAATTGATGTTGATGCTTTGCTAGGAAATATTGATGGCGTTTTATCCATAATACTTGTTCATCATCTCGTCTCATTGTTTTGGCCTGAGGTATCCATGCGAACGTCGTCCTGGCGGCGCAGACGACATTGAGGCGTTCGTCGAGCTTGACAGCATCGTGCTGCGAAGCAAGGTCGCCGTCTCGAGTTTGTTCTTCATCTCCTACATCAAGATGGTAGAGCGCTTTGACGGTCTTGCCATCCGGAGACATTACAATATTCATCATGTCGATGTGTAGTACAACTACAATTTGTGTGATCGGAAGGTAGTGTCACCCATCTTGAACTTGAATTTCTTACCGCGGAACTGTTCGAGTGCAGCATCGCCTGGGGTGCTGGTTGCCGACGAGAAGCCTCGCTTGCGGTCGTCGTCTGCTTTTCTACCGCTATCGGGGCCGTTGAGACCGTTGTTGCTGCCACGTCCATTGTTCATCATCATCCGGTTCTTGCTCTCCTCCATCATGAGTCGAAGACTTTCATAGCCGCCAGCCCAGTTGGCGGGCTTGTCCTGAACGATATGGGCAACAGAGATGGGTGTAGTCTCGCCCCACACCTTTCGGTACAACACGATAAGCGCCACACGAAGCCTCTGATCCATCGCAGCAGTCGTGTTCATCAGGTTCCATATCTCTTCCACTATACGTTTCGCCGAGCTGCTGTCGTCACGGAGCTTGCTCAGGTTAGGTCGATCAAACAATTCCAGCACCTTGTCCTTCTCCGGACTCTTGAGTACAAACGAAGTTGGCTCTTTCATCTCAATATAATTCATCAGGCCAAGGGTGTAGCTGTGGTCCCAAGTGGCCAACACTTCTTTTCCCACTCCTGGCGGGAATCCACGCATACAATTCAGGCACACTTGAACAGCAAACAAGCGGATTCCTGGAGATTGTTCGGACTTCAACAGTTCACAAAGCCATAACATTGCCGCAGTGGCTCCATAACTGTTTGCTAAAAGAGATGGCGCTCCTTTTGTTGATGATCTACTGGATTTCTGGTGCGAATTCGAGCCGACAGAATAACTCATACCCATTGAAGAATTGATGTCTCCAGAAGTCGGTCCATTTGGGTCTTCCGAGAAGTACAGGCGAAGAATGCTTTCAATTGCAGCTTTGCGGACAAGATTGGAGTGCTTGGGTGAGGCAAATGAATGGAAATTTACAAGCTTCTCTTCACACCGTCCCGCTAAGACCAGGTTGCACAACGCTTCAAGACAGCAGACAGTAATGGTCTTGTTATAGCTAGGTTGCACCTGGTCGTAGTGCAAGTAGCGTAGCATTTCACGTACAACGACGGCTTCTCCATCTTCTGAGCGCGGTGGGTGATCCAAACTCAATACAGAAAGCGAAAGCACGAGGTTGCCAATGTAGTAGCAGTCGTCAGCCACTTGTGACTGATCGTCCATTTCCACGTAATTTTTCGAGTTGTCATTCTCAGTGAGAAGTTGTAACAGAAAAGTTTCAATTTCTGGTGGCGACTTGCCGTTTTGGGCACGAATCATCGCAAGCGCTTTGGGAATACTCTTCTTGATCTCGTACTCACCAGCGGCGTAGTCTTGAACTTGAATTTGCTTGCTAGAAATTGATGCTTGTTGTGCTCCAAGAGCTTCAAGGATAACCTTGCCACCAGACGGCAAGAAGTAGTTGGGGAGTGGCATATCTGTCGCCCGGTCAAAGAAATGCTCCTTGAAAATACGCACAAGGTTGTGCATCGCCTTCCAAATTGGGAGCTGTGTGTTGGCATTAGTGAGAGGAGCGTGAATTGATTGCCAAATACCGAGTGATTGCGCTGCTTCAGCACGGAGTCGTCGCGAGTGGGTGGTAAGGCCACTCATACACTCAGTTAACACTCGGCACGACATCACGTTCGGTTTCTCATGAGGTCGATGGAACAACGCTAGCGCACGGGCTGCATGCACACGTGAACCAACCTTTTTATCCGATAGAAGCTGCTCCATCCAGTTAAAGTCGGGCTGGTGCATCACCACATGACGTAGCCACGCACAACCTGTGTCGATCTTAACCCAAAATACAGGCGTGTCATTCAAACCCATACCGGGGCCGCCAACAGACACAGAGTCATCCGGATCCGCAAGTCCCTGACGCTTTCGTCGTTTCTTTCGGACCTTCGAGTGACACGGAAAGTCAAACTTGTGTCGCTTGTGTTCAATGCGCTTCTGGTAGGTGTACTCGCTTGTATCTTCGACGATCGTTATCGTAATAGGACCTGTGTAAAGCTTTCCGCCGGGAGGAATCTCCTGCTGCAAAACCACTTCTGCCTGTGTCTGTTTACGGTTATACCAATATCCGACAGTAAAGAAGGGCATACCAGGTTCGATGATCCATGAAGTGAGAAATGATTTAGTGAGATCTTGACCTGCAGCACCTGCAATCGCCTTCACCGTCTTTAGGAATGACAGTGTCGTTAGTGGCTCTGACAAAGCAGCACCTGCCGTTTTCCCAGCACCGCCATTAGAATTCTCACCATTGGGTTCGCCTCCTTCTTCATCGGCACTCTTTTTGTCATCCGTAGCCTTGTTCGTCTCTTCATCCTTATTTCCATCTGCTTCACCTCCACCGCTCGTAGCGCTAGCTGCGGCACTTGCTCCTCCACCAGACACGACACGCTGGATAGCGATACTTAAATGTTTTGGCCCAACGCGCTGCTCAATCATGTGCAGTACCAAAGGTGCCTTCACTTCGAGCATTGTCAACGACAGTGGATCATATTCTGAATACACGTCCACCTCAAATGACAACAACGCAGGAGAGCGCTGATCTGTCGTCAATTCCATAGTTGTCAATGCATCCATCGCCAGTTGAATGCGGTATCCATACTCTTCTTCGCCGTAGATGGAGCGCACATACGTGTTAACAAGGTGTCCAATGACACCAATCAGCACCCACGCATCCTTTGTACTCTGAATTCCAACAGCTCCACCAATCCAGCTACCGACAAGCGCCTTCACTTGCGCTAAATGGGACGGCAGTTCCCGATCAATAATCCGCGAACCATGCAGTAAATTCTGGTCCAAAATGGCTCCACCCGCAATATACTGCACCTGATCCGGCAAGTCTTCCACGAACACCTGCTGGTAGGTCTTGAACGGGTACGGAGCTCCCAGTGCCTGCTCAAAATACGTCATCGCTGACGCTAACTTCGACGTACAATGTACTAAGTCTTCGAAACATTCTGGCAGAGCAAAGTGCGTCATTCTTGGCATTCCGGGTGGTACGTACAGCCTAAAAGGTCCAACAGCAAAACCAATAGAGGAGCAATTAGTTTTGGGGTTTACCACGTATCTGAACGTCCTCCATTGTACTCCATCCTCGTCGCTCTCTGGATTCAGCACCTGTTGCACCATTTGTCCACTACAGACCGCGACACACCAGTCTGGCACTGTCAACTCGATCCGGAACGTACACGCGTCTCTTAACGTGTCTCTGCATGGCATCCAAGAGCGAGCTCCGTCACAGAGACCTCCAAAAGGTCCACAATAAGTGTACATATGGGGACTTCTCTTGGGTTGGTACTGCTCATCTGGCAATACAAATCTCAAGCCTCCAGTAGGCTCATCAATGTCGTATTCGACCCTCACGACGATGGCCTTGAAGCCTGTGGAGCTCTTGGGGATGCGGTCAACGTCCCAAGCGTCAAGTACCAACTTTTGGTCAATATGAGTACCAACTTCTGTCTCTTGGTCGTGTTCCACTTGTGGGTCTCTTACGTTGCTCGAGTCGTCGCTGTCCTCCTCGTCCTCCTGGAACGCTATTTCTCTCGGAATCTCGACGATAAGTTCTCCCTCTTTGGAGGCGACAATGGCGCCACGATAGAACAGATCAAATGTGGCCAGATCTCGGTAATTCTCGTCCACAATCTCGCCCAAGAAGTTAAGTTGCTCGAAGTTGGCCTCCACCCCATTAATCGTCACCGTCCGCACTTTAAGTTGCCGTGCATGCAGCCGCAACACACGCAACTCGGCTGCTCGCGGGGCCAGCACCACCTCAGCCACCCCCGCGACGTGGCGGCGCATGACGTCCACACGGAGCGCCACGCGCTGCTGCAGGTACTCGAAGTCCCCCATCATGTTGGGCCTTTTCCAACTGAAAAGAAAGCGTTCTGATTGGCTAACATATATATTTATGTGTATGCGATGTGGTACAGAATCATAGGACAAAACATCGTGAAGATGTCCATGGCTTGAACATGACCATTTTGCTGATGACATGCCACGATTGTGTGTGCCATTCATGGAGGAAACTCCAATGAGGCAATAATTCTGTCAGTAGGACATTTGTTTGACAAAATATAATACGATATTGAAGAACGTACGTGTTTTCTATGACTTCGCAACTTGGTTTTCATTACGGTGGATTAATATGAGATTGCATTTACACGTACATACTTATGAAGAACCTGCTGAAATACCTGGTACTTGCATTCAACCTACAAATTCTCGAGATTCAGAGTGTATGCTTTCTGAATTCGGACTGAACGATTCCACTCGCCATTTCAAAGTAATTTTTAAGTGAATTAATATGAGATTGCATTTACACGTACATATTTGTGAAGAACCTGCTGAAGTACCTGGTACTTGCATTCAACCTACATATTCTCGAGATTCAGAGTGTATGCTTCCTGAATTCGGACTGAACGATTCCACTCGCCATTTCAAAGTAATTTTTAACTAAAGTCATGTGGAACACAGATTGTCTGCTGAACGCTGAAACTACTGTAACCAGGCCCTCCGAAAATGGCGTTGCAATACTATTTAGCGGCACCCCCTAAATAAGTTATTCCGCGGAGCTTAGAGAAACGTAAAAAAGAATTATTCAGTATATTGCAACAATTTTAAGTGCAAGATGGTAACCTGTATTTGTAGTTTAAGCAAACCTCTCAACTTACGCGTTCACGACCTTCGAGACTGTAGCTGCTCCCCAGAAGTGCCTGTTCACTTTGAGAAAGAGCAACATATCAAGCCGAATTATGAGGATGCCGTGGCAATGCACCGAAAGCACATGGTACGCCTTGCTAAATAGCCTCTGAACGGCATTAGGGATAAAGCGCGCCCCGCTAAAAAGTGCTTTTTATATCTGTAAAAATACATTTGTAAAAAGTCGATCGTAAGTTATTCCACTTTTTCTTGCTTTGGGAAAAATAAAATATTTCCATATATTTTCCGTACAATCTTTTATTCGGAGGGCCTGACTGTAACAGGTTAGTGAACGACTTCCTCAAGTAAAATCTACTTTTCGACTTTTACGACAAATTGCAGGCTAAAGTAATGTGGAATACAGATTGCCTGCTGAACGCTGAAACTAACAGGACTTCCTCAAGTAAAATCTACTTTTCGACTTTTACGACAAATTGCAGGACCTGGAAGGCAATTACAAGTGCAATCATTTCGCCATTATTACATCAGCAAGCTTGACATTGCAACTGCTGACGCAGATGCAGCGGTACCATCAGCAAAAACATGTTTCGTCAACCTTTTCAGACCTACATGTCTCTCCCTTTCCCTACGGTTTTCTCGTTTTTGTATATTTATACAAGGTTTATAAATTGCTGTATTCAACACACTGCTTCCCGATGACATCCATAATCGAAGAGCTCAATTGCGTCGAGTCACTATTGGAATTGCGCTGAACGATGGAGGTGGCCACCGAAGCGCACTACACTAAGCGCATTCTCGTGACTGGAGGCGCAGGGTTCATCGGCTCGCACGTGGTCATCCACCTGGTCAAGCACTACCCGCAGTACTACATTGTGAACTTGGACTCGCTCGACTACTGCTCGTGTGTCCGCAACGTGCACTCGGCCATCTCGTCATGTGGCAGTGAGCACGAACTAGCAGAAGAAGTCGAACGGGAGAAAGCCACAGAGAGCGAGGAAGAGGAAGACGAAGTGTGCGAACGCCTCCGAGGCTCCTTCTGTGAACCTGGAGACGAGTACACGAGTGACGAGTTTCTCGCTACGTTGCCCCAGAACTACAAATTCATCCATGGAAGCATCACAGGCGCAGATTTGGTGGGCTACATCCTCAAGACGGAGCGCATCGATACCATTATGCACTTTGCAGCGCAGTCTCATGTGGATAATTCCTTTGGAAACTCGATCGAGTTCAGCAAGACGAACATTCTAGGCACGCATGTCTTATTGGAAGCAGCGAGGTTGCATGGCATTAAACGGTTCATCCATGTGAGCACGGACGAAGTATACGGAGAGGGGAGACCTGACTCCGCCCCGATGACAGAGGACCATGTTCTGGAACCGACAAACCCTTACGCAGCCACGAAAGCAGGCGCTGAGTTCTTGGTCAAGAGTTTCCACCGCTCGTTCGGACTCCCGACCATCATAACGAGGAGTAACAACGTCTACGGGCCACACCAATACCCCGAGAAGCTCATCCCGAAGTTCATTAACCAGATTCTGCGTGACCGACCAGTGACGATTCATGGGGACGGCATGCACACTCGCAACTACCTGTACATATCTGACGTCGTAGCTGCGTTCGACCTCATTCTGCACGAAGGTGAAGTCGGAGAAGTGTACAACATCGGAGGCGAGAACGAACTCTCGAACAGGGAAGTCGCGATGGATGTACTGGACGTAATGAAGCCGCAGCTCATCGGAGCAGAAAAGGCCAAGCTGATCACACACGTCGACGATCGGCCCTTTAACGATCACCGATACATCATTGATGCTGCCAAAATCCGTCGTCTGGGCTGGCAAGAGAAGGTGACTTGGCGTGACGGACTTCGCAAGACTATTAAGTGGTTCTGTCGCTATGGGCACCGCTTCAACAACATTGACCACGCGATTGAAGCACATCCCATCAATTTCAAAAAGACATACAAGCTCAACCTACCGTAAGGTCACGCTTCCCGCAGTCTAAAACTTCGAAGTATGCACATCAACATAAAGTAGAAACTTGATCGTCATACTTCGAATGCATTCCAACACTACGGCGCTGATTCATCTGACGTGAAAAATTTAGTGCCAACGGGTTCACGTACTGACCCCAGCGTTGTCAGCAGGTAGAAGTCCAGCTAAACCAGTTAAATATTATCACATGCACAGTAGATCAAGTCTCTCATACTTGAAATCATGCTCCCATAACTGAAAATCATTCGTGTCGCAACCAACGAAACATGAAGCTTCTCAAAAGCTCAACGATCCTCTTGGACACTCGATGACAGCCAGACATGAATTCATTTTATTTACGTACTTTTAGTTTGTAGACCGCGTAAGGGTGGTAACTTGTCTTTGATCTCGCCATGATAAATAAAGAGGCATTTCAGAACATCAAAGCTCCGTTGGTTTGATTCCTTGTTGGCTTGATGTAGATTCTCAGCTTTGCTGCTGGTGCGTTTGATGGCAATCGTCTGCTTACTCGAAGCAGACAATAATCCAGCTGAGTGAATGCAGCGTAGAACTGTAGAACTGCTCAGCTGAACCGAGCTCCCCGCCTGCCTGGGATTTCTCTTTGTGCCTCATAGTCTCCGTGTGTCTGCATCGGGAGAGAAATGTGATGAGTCGGGTGTGGTTGATGGTGGTGACTGTGGTAGGCCTGGTGAAGTCGGTGGTGGCTGTCCCGCGACAGATGAGAGTTAGGCGGCAGTACCTCGGGCGTGCTGCCAGACGACCAGGAGCCTTGCGAAAGATTCGCGTGAGTGGACGAATGATAGCTTGAGTCGACTGTCCGCGGCGAGAACGAGGTCATGAGCGTCACATCCCACTTGTTTTGGTTCAAATGATACCGTCGGTGGTGAGCACACCACACACAGTCTGGCGATGAACACTCCACAAATTCCACTAGCGACCGGTTCGGTACAACAACCGTTCGTGTGGGTTCACGTTGTTCGACACGCCGCATGATGTACAAGAAAGCTAGACTCAAGAACAGTCCTGGAATGAAGTACTTGATGACACAGAAGCTCTCAAAGCTCAAGGACGACCACGAATCCCGGATACTAGAGAAAAACACAGGCACATCCATGATAATCTGAAGCGTCACGGATGCCGTAAGGAGTGCCATCAACAGAGTCATCTGCACCACCGACTTCTTCTTCATATCGTCCGCCATTGCTGCCGACAGCAACCTTTCTCTGAGCTGCACAGCGACATAACACGCCACCACAGCATCGAACGCCAACGTGACAATATTCACAATCCGATACGTCAACAGCAGTGTATCTGCGTCGTCAGGGTAGTTTTGGATCTCAGTCTGCGTACTCAGCCCATGGGCCATGACGTGAATTGCCACGACTGTCGTCCAGATCAACTGGATCGAGTATAGAAACACCAGTGGGTGCATCACCGTGATCCGTTTCGACCTCTGCAGTTCCTGCGCCGTCACGCGTCCAGCCGTCACAGCACTGGACCATTGGAAAATCACTGCCGCCGTACAGAGCAACACCATGGAATTGGACCACCACAAGCACGCGGTGCCGAAGGCCAGCATGGACGGATTGCACAATGCGATCCAGAAGACCAGTCGCAACACACACGAGAGCAGCAAGACCTAAAAAAGAAAACGGATGTCAGTAAAAATAAGTTCCAAGAGGATTTTTAGATACTTCACGTACAATATGGAGAAAGATGCGGCGCGGGTGTGAGCTCCAATAGAGCTGGTGGAACGTGCGCCACAGGATGACGCCCATCAGCACGGTCTCAAGCAGCATGGGCGGCACAAGCGTCCAGCTCGCGCAGCTCGGCGCCGTCGAGTCCAGCCACACCATCCGTCGGTTCTAAGCGCTTTGCAATGTGCCTGAGCTCCTGCAGGCGGTTGGCGCTCCGTCTGCCAGTCCCGCGGGTTTTTGTGGCTCGAGATTAGGCGGAGAATTCCCCTGCGAAGAGAAGACGAGCGCGAATGAAATGCACTATCCGAGATCCGAGGCGAAGCGCCCGAGGTGCCTGAATGCTCGACTTGAGGTGGCGCTCGACGGTCGCGGAATGGAGCGCCAGAACGTCGAGGGTCGTTGACTGAATTTGCGACGGGTTTTTAGAGCCAAAGATTGTGGACGGCGTGATTTGTCGTTTCGAAAGGGATGCTGCGACCGACTGTGGGTATAGTGACTTCAAGTGAGTTCTACCAAAGAGGCTGCGCAGTGGGAGTGGAAAACTGTGAGGTTGTCGCTGGAGGAGAGAATCGGATTGCCTGTAGGTCTTGTCTTTCCCCGCTCGTGCGTCAACGAGAAACCAGCTTGACTCGAATTCAGAGATGAATTCCTGCTGCATTTGGCTTTGGGCGCAGTTACTTACGCTACGCTCGACATTTACCGGCCACATCCACGTTGGTATCAGCAGCATAGTGAGCTAAAACCACTTCCAGTTGTATCACACTCTTCAACAGCCGCAGTTCGAGGATTTTAAGCTTCGGAATTTTGAGAAACGTATGCAAAAATGCGAACGACTGGCAGCAATTTGCCTTGCTCTGACAAGCAACGCGCGATGTGGCGATGCTGTAGACAACCGCGACATGCAGACATTGACAGCGTCGCTGTGCTCGCGCATCCGCTGCAAAGCCCAGGATATGCTGACACGCAAAACCTGCAAAAGAGTGCTTGCAAAATTAGGTCGACCTATATCTTCTCATGACCTTCAGAAATGCGTGCATCGATCATTCGTCCATGACATACAAATTGAAGTTGATTCCAGTTTTCTCAACCTCTTTCTTATAATACACGCCCACAACTAAACTCGCTGAAAACTTCGAATGGATTCTACAAAATACCCTCAGAAATAAGTGCATCGATCATTCGTCCATGACATACAAATTGCAGTTGATTCCAGTTTTCTCAACCTCTTTCTTATAATACACTCCCACAACTAAACTCGCTGAAAACTTCGAATGGATTCTACAAAATACCTCCTGCAAATTTAGTCCGCTCAATTTGTGTTCGTCACATCACACTAACTTCAACAGTTACCCTTGAAAACAAGGAAACAGCGAACAGAGATTCCTACTGAATTGTTTCTCTTCGCAATAGGATTGCCACCGTACAATCCCGTTCAACATCGCGATCTTCTTTTTTCTTTCGCGTGATTTTCACACCAGCTTCAAAAGTATTGGTGCGGATATGTTCATCCTTCTTTCTCCACCCGTAACCCAATCGACATCGACAGCATGATGTCCAAATATGTAAAGCACGCTCTTTAGCAACCGCAACAGCCCGGCGGCAACGTAACCCAGGCTACCATACTCATAATCTTCTTCACTTAATAAATACTTCGATCTCTGATTACATATAACACGTTCTCCAACCAGTTATCAACGTTCCTTTCATTCTCCAACATCGAAACGCAGACAAAAACTGTCATAGGATATTCTCCAGCTCAACATCACCACCACTTTTTCCAATGAATCCTGCACCCAATTGCCGAATTGGATCGCCATCAAGGCACAGAAGTCTACTTCTCTCTCTTTACTGAGCGTTATTACAACTCGCTGTTCTGTGGTCACAACATCCATGCGTTGCATGGCAATATGACTGCGAATCGCCTCACACAAAATATCGCCGAAGCGGCCAGTTACCAGGAAAAGAGCTCATAAGACCATTATATCATTAGATCAGTACATATTTCATGTAAAGTGATAATATATAGTGTTAAACCATATAGCGTAAACGAAGTATTGAAACAGGCAATTGATTAGACGTAAAGAGCTCATAAGACCATTAAATCATTAGATCAGTACATATTTCATGTAAAGTAGTAATATATAGTGTGAAACCATATAGCGTAAACGAAGTATTGAAACAGGCAATTGATTAGACGTCTTTACGACCTGCATCGCATGATAACGCTGATATCATATAAAATAAAAGGTAAACAATATTCACAAGCACTTCATACATCAAACATATTCAGGTAATAGAATCAAAACCATGAACCTGCATCACATGATAACGCTGATATCATATAAAATAAAAGGTCAAAAATATTCACAAAGCACTTCATACATCAAACATATTCAGGTAATAGAATCAAAACCATGTAAAGACATGATAAAAGTCCGACATCACAATACAGAGGTGTCAAAAGTCAACTTCTTCTTGAGATCAGCTACGCCTCTTGGTGGGCAATGCCGCCGATGCATATCATTCCTCAATCCACCTCGTGCCTCACAAGCGACCACCACTGCAGACACCATGGCTTCGTCGTCGTCCGTGGACTTGAGCATCCTGCGCAACGGCATTCCCGCTGAGCTGCCCACGCATCCCGGCAACCACCCGGACGTGACGCTGCCCAAGGCTCCGCACCGCAACATCGACGGCCTCTCGCAGGACGATCTGGTGCTGGCCGTGCAGAATGCACTGCGCTACTTCCCCGAGAAGTTCCATGCCTCGTTGGCACCCGAGTTCGCCCAGGAGCTCAAGGACGAGGGCCACATCTACATGCACCGCTTCCGCCCCGTGCAGTACGAGATGAAGGCGTACCCCATTGAGCAGTACCCGGCCAAGTGCAAGCAGGCGGCCAGCATCATGCTCATGATCATGAACAACCTCGACCGACGGGTGGCGCAATTCCCCAACCACTTGGTCACTTACGGCGGCAACGGCAGCGTTTTCTCCAACTGGGCGCAGTACCTCTTGGCCATGCGCTACCTGTCTGAGCTCACGGAGCAGCAGACGCTCGTCATGTACTCGGGCCACCCCATGGGTCTCTTCCCGAGTCGTCCGGCAGCCCCGCGTATGGTGGTCACCAACGGTTTGATGATCCCGAACTACTCGTCGCGTGCTCAGTACGACAAGGCGTACGCTATGGGCAACACCCAGTACGGTCAGATGACGGCAGGTAGCTACTGCTACATTGGCCCGCAAGGTATCGTGCACGGCACAACCATCACTGTGTTGAACGCTTGCCGCAAGTACCTGGAACGTGAGGACACTCGCGGTACGGTGTACGTGTCTTCCGGTCTGGGTGGCATGAGTGGTGCTCAACCGAAGGCCGGTGTCATTTCGGGTGTCATCTCGGTGACGGCTGAAATCGACGAGTCAGCGGTGAAGAAGCGCCACGAGCAGGGCTGGGTCGACGAAGTGGTCAGCGATCTGGATGCCTGCGTTGCGCGCATCCGTGAGGCCAAGGCAAAGGGTGAGGTGGTGAGTCTGGCTTACCATGGCAACGTTGTCACCTTGTGGGAGCGTCTGGCTGATGAGGCTGAGGCGACGGGCGAAATGCTGGTGGAACTCGGCTCGGACCAGACTTCGCTGCACAACCCGTTCAATGGCGGCTACTACCCAGTTCAGCTCACTTTCGAGGAGTCTCAGCGCGTTATGGCTGAGGATCCGGCACGCTTCCAGGAGTTGGTGCAGGAGTCTCTGCGTCGTCACGCCATTGCTATCAACCGTCTTACCGCCAAGGGCATGCGCTTCTGGGACTACGGCAACTCGTTCCTGTTGGAGGCCCAACGTGCTGGTGCTGATGTGCTGCGCCCGGGCGTGAAGCCTGAGGAAGCTGCAGTCTCCACTACTGCCTTCAAGTACCCGAGCTACGTGCAGGACATCATGGGCGACATCTTTTCGCTTGGTTTCGGCCCGTTCCGTTGGGTGTGCACGTCAGGCAAGCACGAGGACCTTCAGAAGACCGACGCTATTGCTGCGCGTGTGATGCGTGAGCTTCTTGCTGAACCTGAAGTGCCGGACCGCGTTGCGGCTCAACTGCGTGACAACTTGCGCTGGATCGAGGCCGCCGAGGAGAACCAGCTTGTTGTGGGATCGGAAGCGCGTATCCTGTACGCCGACCGCGTGGGTCGTGGCACGATCGCAATGGCCTTCAATGCTGCTGTTGCCAGTGGTGAGCTCTCGGCGCCTGTGGTGCTTAGCCGAGACCACCACGACGTAAGTGGCACGGACAGCCCGTTCCGTGAGACCTCGAACGTGACGGACGGCTCTGCATTCTGCGCCGACATGGCTGTGCAGAATGCCCTTGGTGATGCTGCTCGTGGCGCTACGTGGATCGCGCTGCACAACGGCGGTGGCGTTGGCTGGGGTGAGGTCATGAACGGTGGCTTCGGTATGGTGCTGGATGGTTCGGAGGACGCCCGCGAGAAGGCTGCGTGCATGCTCGGCTGGGACGTGAACAACGGCGTGGCTCGTCGTGCTTGGGCTCGCAACGCCAACGCACGCTTCGCCATCGAACGCGAGATGAAGGCTGACCCTCTGTTGACTGTGACTCTGGCCAACGAGGCC
Organism: Phytophthora megakarya; assembly: GCA_002215365.1. NCBI lineage: Eukaryota > Oomycota > Peronosporomycetes > Peronosporales > Peronosporaceae > Phytophthora > Phytophthora megakarya. The sequence goes on from NBNE01000003.1 coordinate 42,035, forward strand.
GACGACGCGAGTGTGCGCGACGCCGTGAGCAAGCTCTTCTAGACAAGCATCCAGGAATTTTGGTAGACTGTAGCGTGCACTGACGTAGCAATAAACAAAATAAAGTTAGTGACAACCCATAATATTCCGTTTAAGCATATCAACTTACGTACTTGTTCTGCCGATATGGCGACACGTAGCTCATGAAACACCTATAATGCAGCAACGCAACACAAGAGCAGTTGTAAAGTTTCAGGCGTAGATATACTTGAGTAGCATCAATTGAGCGTGTTCTGACAATTCCACCAAAGCATGTAACAGCGGAATTACGTTGCTATACAGGCTGAATGCAGCACACAGTTTACTTTTCAGCTGACGCAGTAGGAGCAGCCTCCGCCTCAGCAGCAGAAGGGTCCGGGATGATCTCTTCCAACTTTTCCAAAGCAGTAGCTTGCACAGCATACAGTCGTTTCTCATCTTCCACAGCCTCCTGGAACTCTCCAACGATTTTCAGCAGCAATTCCTTCTTAATATTCACGGTGGCAAACACCTGCTCCGCATTATAGCCTGCATCCCGGCACGAGATATAGGCGGCTGCATACGCCACCATGAACGGCGGGTACAGAAGTATAATGTCAGTGCGATAGGAATATTGCACTAGTTGCCTGTCAAGACCATTGAAAATCGTGAGTACGAAAGTCTACCACGTATAATGGAGCAAATAATTACCATGCCAGTTGAAGACTCTCCTCGTGAATTTCAAATTCGTCCAGGAACCTACAGTCACGAGGTCAATAAGAACTGTGAATAAGCAATTGAAGCAATCGTGAAAGGGTCCGACATACTGGAGAAGTGGCGGGAACGGGTGGTGCAAAATCAAGTCGAATTGCAGCGCCTCAATTACGTAAAACTCGCACTCGAGGATGTCCTTGTCCTGGAACGTGTACATGGATTCGTCTTCATCAACACCAGCTACAAAGACCACAACAAAATTACAACCAGGACGTTAAAAGCTACGCATGCCATATTGATCACTAGTAACGTACTCGTAGTGTAATGATGTAGGACCGACGCGACGGTTGTTAACGATAGCTGACTCTCCTCCACTTTAGAAGCGAGGAAGAACACTGTTCCAACGACCAGATGCGGGTCAAAGTTCACGAAGCTCTGTCTGTTAGCGTGCACGACAAAAGTTAAAGTTCATGACTCGGTTGCTAACACACAGCAGTCTCACGTCTGGTAGAAGCGGCGGTAAAAGATGATGGCCGTATAAATAATGATCTGGCGAACTCTTAAGCGGGGTCCAATCTCCTCCAGCACTAGAGCAACAGCCACGTAAGATTGTCATGCACTATAACCTCTCTTATAGTAGAGAACAAAAAGATACGCACACGAGATATTGGCGAGGTGGATGCTGTCGATCTCGTCGTCCGTCAGGTGCTTGCGGTCCAGCGGGTTCCTCTTGCGCAGATCGGTCTTGGCCACGTCCTTCATCCAATACAAACTACGGTAGGAGGCAGGATACCCATAGAAACATTAGTCTCACTAAGTCAGAAGTATCTGGGTTGTATACAGCCCGTACTAGTGCGTGGAGTGCCAGAAATTCATGCCCATGGCGTCTTCGATCACAAAAATGGGAAAATGGCGAGTTGCATAATAATCGTCTCCAACTGGTTGAAATTGGAATTATTTTACACCAATCCAGACGTAGCATTTCTTTATTCGACGAAACCAGAGTATTTACCCATCTCTAAATGCTCTGATCTTGTCAAGAAACGGACAGCAAGTTGAACTGAGTTCACAATCGGATCGAAGGCTGAGAAGACAAGAAGATGGTCGCGCCCCTTCATTCTTTGCTGCTTTTCTCTGCTCTCGCGGCGTTCGTGCAGGCGGAGAAGCCCCCATTGAACTACAGATACGTTGACACTCTGCGCGATGCCATCGCGAGGGATACACGCCCCATCGTCCGTCACGATGTCAACATTTGGGACGTCAAGAACGACGACAACGCCGGATTCCTACTGCACAATGTGGCCGAGCAACTGGGCGACGTGACACTAACTGCGACGCCGCCGCTGCTGAGGGACGGAGAGGATCTGGTGATCTCCTGGAGTGGCGTGAAGACTCCGCATCAAACGGACTTTGTGGGGCTCAGTTGCGGCCCCAAGGCTCACGACAAGGATTTTCTGGTCAAAGTGGGCATCACAGAGGGCAACGGACCTGGAGCGGACGGACCGGAGCTGCCGAACTCGATCCGCTTCTCGTCGCTGTACATGATGCGCTGCAATTACACGGTCGAGTACTTCAACTTCCAGCCCAAAGGCAACGTCTTCAGTCCCCTTGCCAAGCTGGAAGTGGGAATGGTGGAGGCGTTCACTGCACCCAAGCACGGCCACATTGCTTTTACAGAGCATGTCGACGAGATGTCGGTGATGTTCAATTCAGCGTCGGGTGAGACTCCAGAGGTCAAATATGGCCTGGATCCTGCTTCATTGGACGGTCATGCTGAGGGCAAGTCCAAGACGTACACTGCTAAGCACATGTGCAACCGTCCAGCGAACCTCACGAGCCAGCAATGGTTCCGTGACCCAGGTAACATGCACACAGTCATTCTGAAGGGTTTGAAGTCAGGCACTCGATACTTTTACAAGTTTGGAAGCGAGAAAGATGGCTGGAGCGCAGTTTACTCGTTCATGAGTCGTCCAGATCCGTCCGTGAAGAGTGCCAAGTTTATCGCGTATGCCGACATGGGCACGGATCCTGCTCCTGCAGCGACGTCTACTGCAGTGCGTTCGTATCAAGAGGTGATGAACGGATATGATAGCTTCCTTCTGCATTTTGGTGACATCAGTTACGCTCGTGGCCACGCACACATGTGGGATGAGTTCTTCCACATTATTGAACCGTACGCTACCAGAGTACCTTACATGATCAGCATTGGCAACCACGAGTATGACTACATGACGGGAGGTGTCAACGATCCTAGCGGGGCGACAGGCAAAGATGGTCGAATGGACTTCCATCCGGATTGGGCCAACTACGGCGAGGACTCGTCGGGTGAGTGCTCGGTACCGATGTATTACCGTTGGGACGCTCCAGCCAGTGGCAACGCTATTTATTGGTACTCGTTCGACTACGGTGGTATTCACGTCATTCAAATTTCATCGGAACACGATTGGCGCCGCGGTTCAAAGCAGTATCAGTGGTTGGAGAAGGACTTAAAGAATGTTGACCGGAAGAAGACGCCATGGGTCGTTTTAACGTCGCATCGGATGATGTACACAACGCAACTAGGTGAAAATGCCGACTATAAGGTGGCTCAACACTTCCGTGACGAAGTCGAAGACTTGCTTTGGACTCACAAGGTGAACTTGATGCTAGTGGGCCACCAGCACTCGTACGAGCGTAGCTGTGCTGTGCGCAATGGGAAGTGCACCAAGGACGGTAAGGGACCTGTCCACATCATCATTGGATCTGCAGGTGCGGGTTTGGAAAGGGAAGGATTTTCAAGCGAGCTCGGCGAGTGGAGTGTGAGCCATCTGTTCGTATGAGCGTAGCTGTGCTGTGCGCAATGGGAAGTGCACAAAGGACGGTAAGGGACCTGTCCACATCATCATTGGATCTGCTGGTGCGGGTTTGGAGAGGGAAGGATTTTCAAGCGAGCTCGGCGAGTGGAGTGTGAGCCATCTGAACGACTGGGGTTACTTACGCATCGACTCAACCGAGGAGTCCATGAGCGTGCAGTTCGTCCTGAATCGTAACGGCGTGGTGTATGACGAGGTCACGTTGACCCCGTGGATGTAAGCGCTCAGATTCTCGTGCATGGCGAAGTTCGTATCCAACCTCCATGTTCTACTTAAAAGTACTAATTCAATTGCTGGTACGGTAAAAAGTATTTCGTGATTGTGGTCCACATTAATTTTATGTACTCTACAAAAGTCGCTGCTTTTTAGTGGCCGCTCAATCGCCAAGACACCATGGGCCTGCTCGACGGATTGATCACGGGCTTCGCGCGCAAGAGCAAGTTCGGCCGCTCACACTCGCTGCGCCCACTCACGAGCAAGCGTGCCAACCGCCGCTTCTACAAGGGAAACGGCTGCCGCAACGAGGGCACGCACGCCAAGCGCGGCCGCTACGTTGTGGACCAGGACAAGCTGCTGCAGCTGGAGGTGCCCGACCTCACGGGCTTCAAGGTGCGCTTCATCGCGTCCTCTTTCTTGTAATCTGCAGTCTAACCTGTTTTCTTCTGCAGCTTAAGGCCTACGTGTCGCCTCTGACGCCCAACCGCCGCCCGCAGTAGAGTAGCAGTGACACACAGGAAGACTTCTTCGTATACTTCTTAAGGCAATGGACGACAGGTTTAGAGAAACGTTGGGGATGGTGTTGATGGTTATCTAATGCATCACAGAACTACGGGGAGACGTGGTAGTTGGCTTAGGAGATGGTGCAGCCGCAGGTCTGACCCTTACGTAGCTGCTGGCACTCTTCGCTCAACAGGTTCAGCTCCATCTCCTGACGCTCCTTCTCCTGCACTACACGCTCGTACTCAGCCTTCATACGAGACAACTCCGTGTCGACTTCTTCGCGCTTCTTCGTCTCGCTCGAGAGCTTCACACCAGCAGATTCCCGCTCGATCTCGACGTGTTGCTTCGTAGCAGCTTCGTCCTCCAGCAAACTCTCCAAGTTGGCGATGCGTTCGCGCTGAGCTTCAGCTTCCGCCTCAAAACGCGCCTTCTCAGACAGGATCTGCGACGACTGCACCTGCATCTGCTCGATCTGCTCCTTGTAGATCTGCTCACGGCCACCGACACTGCCAAGCTCTTCCTTCACCTTGGATACATCGCCCTGCAGCGTCCGGATCTTCTTCTCGTAACCTTCCTCCTGTCGACTCAGCAAAATCCGCATCGCCTCAGCGTACTTTGTTTCGGAGAAGGTCAGCAGACACTCGAGCTTGGCACCACCGCGAGCCTTCTTCAGGTAGGCATCACGGAAGGCTTGCCACTCGCGTGAGAACTGCTGCATGTCGGCGAAGCCACCGGAGTCGTTATCGCTGGCAGCCGCCAACTTCGGTTGGATCTGCTCAGCATAGAGTACCTGCAGTAAACGGTCGCACATCTCCTTACTCTGTGCTGCATTGCTACGCGCGCAAGCTGCCTTGTCATCTTCCATGCGCTTGCGCAGATCCACTTCAAGTTTAGAGGCGCTGTCGCCAATAGCAGCAGCTCGATACTGCGCTACAGCTTGGTTCTCCGCGTCCTTGATCGCCTCAATAAGGTCTTCGTCGTCAAGCGGCAGATCCAGCGCAGCAAGACTCTTCTTGAACGAATCGGCAGCTGAAGACATCGTCTTACGACACTCACTGGCAGTCACGCCTTCCCACGCCGATGTGATGACCGGCACACCACCACTGTTAATAGCCGCCACGTAGGCCTGTAGCAAGCCGGCAAACATGCTTCCATTGAGTGGTTTGCCCTGCAGCATCTTGGGTTGCAAGTTTTCGCCATAGACGATCTGCTTGACGTCACTAAGTTGTTGCTGGAACTCTGGGCGCAGCTCTTCAATCGGTAGCGCGTCCACCTGTTGCAACTTGGCTTCATCGTGCACAGGGCGCACAAGTGTGACACAATCGCGATCACGGAAAAAGTCCTTCATCATGGCACGGATGCGGTTGCGCTCCATGTTGGCCGGTGTGCGTGGCTGATCAGCCAGCGCTCGTTCCAGGTAGTCACTGCTTGAGATCGGGTCTCCATCTTCATCCACCAACTCCAGTGTGAAATCTCTCACGACCCACAAAAAGGACGGGAAGAAGCTGTGGAACTGCATGACGTCTTCGTCCTCGCCTCCACCTTCCGTAGCGCTGACTTTGATGTGTTTCGCCAGATTGGCAATGAAACTCAAGCCGCTAATGGCCTTTTCGTCCACACTGCCTTGGCTATTGTAGATGAGTTTGGAGCAGAGCAACGTGGCCAATGAGAAGATGCGCGCGTCGTACTGCTGCGAAGCTTCGAGGCCGCCCATGCCCTCCGTGTCCAGCATGAGCACCCAGACGTCCTCTCCATTGGCCATCGTGTGCTTCTGTGGCTGGCCCCATAGCCAGATGCCGCGCGTACAACGCTCGATGGTGGGGCCCACACGGAAGCCGCTCTGACGGTCCAGCAGCCAGTTGAGCATGGAGCTCTTGCCTGTGCGGTAGAGACCTGCCATGGCCATGACGGCGACGTGGCCGTCGATGCGACGCAGCAGCTCCACAGCCTCGTCGTTCACCTTGAGCTGGTCTTCATCCTCGCTGAACGTGATGAGCGGCACGGGCTCTTCGGGGAACGCTTGCGCTGCCAACTCCGACATGGCTACACTTTAGATGAAGGACAGTGCAAGTAGCTGAATGAACCGTATCAGGTGGATAAGCAGCCATGCGTTCTGATTGGCTAGTGGATGAGTGTGGACCACGTTTTATGATATGTTGTGTATCGCACACCAAATGCACTAACAAAAACAAGAACGTTGAAATGGTGTTTTTAGTCAGTTAGCCTGCCTACTTGGTGCCGTCTACAAATCCCGGTCTACCACTTCTTCTTCATCTTCAGTTGCCTCCGAGAACTTCGAGTCCTCGTCCTCATCCTCATCTAAGATCTTGGAGAATTTGGCGTCCTGGTCGTCTTCCTCCTCGTCATCATCCTTCATGAGGTCCTCCAGGTCCGGCACCTTCACGCCGTCAATATTGTCCTGGTCCTTCTGTGACATATCGCTCAGCAGTTTGCCACTGTAAATATCATCCGTGAACTGCTTGGTCAACTCCATGTACTCGTCAAAGTCCGTCGGCTGGTTTTTCACCCACACACAGAAACACGCGAAAGCGACGAGGCCCACAATGCGGTAGATACGCTCGGACGAGTCCGTGGAGCGCAGCGAGTAGAGCGGCACGAACGAATCTGCCACCGACAGATTGTCGTCGAAGATGTTGGGCAGCAGCCAGTACTCGTAGCCACCCATCCAGAGAATGAAGAAGATGAAGAGACGCACCACCACGAAGATAGCAATGAAGATAAGGAACGTGACGGACATGTACCACAGCGCGACCTTGGCCCATTGCGGCCAGATGGGAAAGCAGGTAATCGTAAGGAAGCCGATGATCAACAGCGCCGTCATGATGTTGCGGAGTGTCTTGGACCCTTCGTACATCCACGTGTAGTATCCTTCCGGAGTGAAGTCCTGCTTGGGTGTGGGCTTGAGAATCTTCTTGTTCTTGGCGTCGCGTTCGGAGCGATGGATGTAGTCGTTCTGCACCAGTGCGCGTCCCACAGAGATGACGTCCTCCTTTGTCTTGAGCTCTGGGAAGTACTTCTTAGCCATGGGACTGGCCAGCAAGAAGGTGGCGAGACGGTCGCCACGGAAGTACTCCACACGCTTCCCGAGCTCCACAGCGTGGCGCGAGGGCATACCCTTGCGTCCGCGCAGCAGGTCCGCCATCTTGCGGACGCCCTTCTCGGTCTCCCAAGGCTTATCTGCCGTCTGTAGCAGTAGCAAGCGAGAAGTACGTCAGTTTTGCTTCTTGTGATCCATTTCTCCTCTTCCAGCGCAGTGTTGGAGACGAACAAGGTCTCAAAAGAATGCGCAGAAGGAGAGGATGCGTACCGTGGAGACGGCGTCCGGCTTAGAGGTGTCTTCGGCGCTCATACTGCTCTAACTCTGCTTCCGAAGTTGTTTCCAACGCGTGGTGTGTTTGGTAATGAGGCTGCCGACTTACCGTCAACTTCTCAGCCCCAAAAGCAGCAACCGTCTGTTCGTAAGTCATCACAACCCCTCAATCGGCAACGAGTGACGTGTCGTGCAATGTTACTTTTCGAACATAACCGTTATGAGTTTCAGTTATGTAACTTGGGGAGCCAAAAGCGAACTTCGACCGTAAGCTTCCAGATGAGTGTCTCCGGCATCGTCCGTCCGCGCTTCGTGTACTCAGGAGCAGGCTCCACGCTGCAGTTCCCGCTGGATCATGCGCCCATGCATGCGGCCGATCCGTCTGCTGCCTCAACGGCGCTGGAAGGGCGTCTACAGGACGCATACTTCGTGTCTCCAGCCTCGCACATCGGCCGCGTCGTCACGGGCGTCGTCTTCGTGGCGGAACAAAGTCGCGTGAGTCGCGCGTTCTCATCTGGGACCGGCGCCGCTGACCGCTTCGGCCTCACGACGATCTCGTTTGCAGATAAGCTGGCGGAACAGGGCTACAAGGTGTTGGTGCTGGATCTGTTCCAAGAGGGCAAGAACGACGGTGCTACGGACGAGCACGTGGCCATTGTGCACCAAGCGGCACTCTATCTCAAGCAGAAGCACGACATCCAACGTGTGGGGCTTTGTGCAGTGGGAGCAGGAGCGGATCTTGCAGTTAAAGTGGCTATGGAGCGATCCGCTGCGATGGACTGCGTAGTCGCGATGTGTCCAAAGGGACAAGTGCCTTGGAACCCTTTTGGAGAAAATGACGGGGCAGATACAGCAGAACCGCCTATTATCCCATTGCTACTGCAGCTAGGGGAGAAATCGCCTTACGCGGCATCTGAAGCTGTACGGCTAAGATTTTTACATTATTGCGGCCATTGAGACTGACATGGGTATCTTTTGTGTTGGTTGTTGTAGTATCAGACTCTACTGAGCTCATGTGCAGCTAACCCACGGGCAGCAACGGCCTTGAAAGCGTCCCTTTTCGTGAACCAGCACAGCGGCTTCGCGTTCTCCAACATCACGGATGAAGACGCGGCAACGCAGGCAATCGCAGAGATTCTGGACTGGCTGGTGCAGCACTTGCATCGCTTTCAGATGGCTGCGGCTACCAGCGATACCGACCCGTGGTGGCCTCAAGGCCGCAATGGCCCTTTCCTCAACGTGGGTCTGCGGACATGGCAGGAATCGCGCACCACTTGGCTTACGGCTACACAGACGCGGTACGTATTATTATTCGGACTACTAATGTAGCAATATGTGTTGACCCTGCTATTTGTGCTTGGTGCAGTCCGCCACGCCCACCTCCAGTACCTGCTCATTTGCTATTCGACGGACTATCGTCTGTGCGTCGGACTTTTGACCTGCCTCAGCGTATGCGCCTCGGTGATGTCATTGAACTTTTTGCCGAGATCTGGGAAGTGCAGCAATAACTGATCGCGAACCAAGACCAGTTACCCAGACAACTTGTCAATCCACACGTATCAGTAGCTATCTTCCATGTGCTTTCTTGTTTCTCACTTTTCTTGTTATGCGTTGAGGAGCAGGTTGCGTACGTGTTTGATCACCCTTCAGAGAAACTGCAGGCCATAAATAATAGATGGTGCGATCTGAAAATGGAGCTGTGTCTGGATGAGATCCTCTATACTTGGGAGGAAACGACAAGCTCCTGTGGTTGATATTGAAGCATCGAGCGTGAGTTAGTCTGAAGCACTACGACAATGAGCGGCAGGGGCCAAGAAGAATCGGGAGGCCCCGAAACATCGTCACCGGACGGAAAGCTACTCGGAGATGATGCAGGACTGGAGGCTACATCACTGGATGCATTGGAAAGTGATTTCCAAGAAGTATTGGCGGAGCTCGAAGGCGATAAAACATTGGAGCGCTTTCGTCTCGAATACGAAAAGCTACATCGAGCATTGAAAAAGTCCAATGGGCAGGAGAAAAAGCTCATCAAGAAGTGCCGTGAGCTGAACGCTGAAATCATTAACAATGCTGCCAAGGTGCAGACGGCACTTAAGCTCTCCCAGGAGGATCAAGCTAGTATTGCGTCTTTGAAGAAAGAAATGGAGAAGGCCTGGAAAATGGTGGATGCATCTCATGAGAAAGAGTTACGAGCCAAAGAAACTATCCAGCAGCTCAAGGACGAGATTGTCAATCTTGGTCGCCTCGTCGAACAAGGCACAGGACTGAGCGCTGGTCAAGAAAGTATGTTGAAGGAAGTCATGCGAGCCAAAGAGGAACTGATGCGTGCTAATGAAGAGCACGAGATTAATGCCAAGAAAGATCACGAACGGATACAAGAGCTGCATCGTCGTCTGGGCGACATGGATACCCTGACTTCCACGCAAAAGGCTGATATCCAGACTCTAAAGGACCAGCTCTCCATGAAAGCTGCGGAGCAGGAACGTGAGATGCGACGCAAGGAACGATTGGATAAGGAAATCAAAGACGTGAAGAGTAAACTGGAGAAGAAGACCACTGAGCAAACCCAAGGTGCGACCGAACTCACCCGTTTGCAAACACAGGTTGGAACGCTTGATAAGCAGCTCGCTGAAGCTCGTGGTACAATGGATAAGTATGTTCGCGACTACGAGACGTTGTTCGGCCGTACTCAGAAACTCACGGACCTGCTTAACGAGCAGAATGATAAGACTATGCAGCTTGAAGTCGAGCGACGCAACCTAGAAAATGAACTAAAATCTCGACACGATGAAATTCACCGCGTGAAGCTGGAAAAAGGCACTGTGGAACGCAAGTTGGACAAAGAGAAACGCCTACTGCAACAACTCGAGGAGAAGCTTGAGGGTGAACACACTGCGAAAATTGTGCTACAAACTCAAATCAAGAGCATGCAGCATGACCTTGACCTCGACAAAATTAATGAGGATCATGCTCGTACGGAATTGGAGGCGTTGGAGCGCGAGAAGGCCATGCAAGTCAAGCAGACACTGAAAGCAGAGGGCAAGGTCCGTCGTGCACAGGATGAAATTAAGACCAACGAGCGCGTATCCAAGAATTTGGAGCAAGAGCTAACAGGTTTCAAGATTGAAGCGGCAAAGCAGCGTAAGCTTATTTATCAACTGGAGAAGGAACGCGAGAAGTATGGTATGGAGGCTGCAGAGCAACGTAAATTGTATCTGCAAGCTGAGGAAGAAGGAAAGCTGAAAGAGATGCGGAACCACGACTTGCAGAAGAAGGTGCACGAGGGCGAGACGAAGTTAAAGCAACAGCAACAGCTGTACGAAGCCGTCCGCAGTGAGCGTAACCTTTATAGCAAGAACCTCATCGAGTCACAAGATGAGATCGCTGAGATGAAGCGCAAGTTTAAAATTCTCACTCACCAAATTGAACAACTCAAGGAAGAGGTTGCAGCCAAAGATGTTGCGTTGGTGAAAGAGCACTTTGATCACCAGAAGGTGGAGAAGCAAAAGGAGCAACACAAAAGTGAACTTGCTCGTTTACGAGCTCTCCTGGCTGCTAACGAAGAAACGATCAACAATCAAGATGCTGAGGTCCGCAAGCTGAGCACACTGATTAGGAGAATGGATGACGAAGCTCTGGAGCAACGCAAAGAGTACGACCAGGTCATCAATGAACGCGACATTCTAGGCACGCAACTTATCCGACGTAATGATGAACTCGCGCTCTTATACGAAAAACTCAAGATCCAACAATCTACTCTAAGTAAGGGTGAAGCTCAGTATCAAGAGCGCTTGCAGGACATTCGTGTATTGAAACTGAAGGTGACAGATCTCAAGCGCGAACTATACATCGCTAAGCACCAGGTGGGCCAAGCTGACGAGTTGAAGCGTGAAGTATATCACCTCCAGCGCGAGCTACTTCAGGAAAAGACCAAAGTGAAAGCTTTGTCAGAGGAGCTCGAGAATCCCATGAATGTGCATCGGTGGCGGAAGCTTGAAGGAAGCGATCCAGCAACGTACGAGCTGCTACAAAAGATTCAGACGTTGCAGAAGCGGCTCATTCAGAAGACTGAAGAAGTTGTCGAGAAGGAGCTCGTGAACCAAGAGAAGGAGAAGTTGTACCAAGAACTGAAGGCCATTCTGGCACGGCAGCCAGGGCCTGAAGTTGCAGAGCAATTAAGTTGGTACCAACAAGTCGTGCGAGAGAAAGAGAAGCAGCTCAAGAGTTTGCTCAGTGAGCAGAATATGTTTCAAGCTAAGGAACATGAATTGAAGTTCGAGATCGAACGCCTAGCGCGAGAACTGCATGAATTCAAGCGCAAGTACTACAAGAAGAAACTAGAGGCGAAGATGAAGGATAGGCAGCCTATTGTGGTGGCTTCACGCAACCAACAGCAAACTCAACTACCCAACATTCCGAATAACAACAGCAACAACAATAAACCAAGTCGACCGAGTCCTGCTGAGGCCCAGAGGCAGCTAGCCATTGCTGCAGCAAACCGCTACGTAGGCGGCGGCTTTAGTCTCAATCAATAGTGCTTACATTTACGCAGAAAAATTGAAATGAACGTGTATTATGGTCTCGAAGTTAGCTTAGGTCTTCTTGCCATTCTACAGCTCGTCCTTTTCATCGACGACAGGCTCATCAGCCTCCTCAGTAGATTCAGCATCATCGTCGGTTTGAATGGTTCCCGACTCGTCCAAGTCTTCCGCTTCCTCCTCCTCATCTACTTCTTCCTCCTCCACAGGTACCTCGATCTCAGGTTCCAAATCCATGCTGTCGATACCCATGCTGCTCTTCATGATGCGGTGCACACGCTCCGAGAAGTGGTTGGTTTCAGACATGTCGAAACCCGAGTTGATAAGAGCCGTGTCGTAAAGCAACCAGGCAAGATCCTTCGTCTCTTCCTTTTCAGGATCACTCGCCATCAGCTCGTTCAACTTCGAGACGATGGGGTGACGAGGGTTGAGCTCCAGGATTGCAGATCCAGTGCCGTACATAGGGGAATCCTTGTCGCCACTACCGAAAGTCTGTGCCTTCATAATGCGCTGCATGTTGGCCGAGTAACCCCATTGCGAAGTCACCATGACTGCAGGAGAGTCCACCACGCGCTGTGACATAGCGACACGGGAAATCTTGCCTCCATAAAGCGTCTTGAGGGCTGTCGTAAGAGCCACGTATTTGTCCGCGTACAACTGATCACGCTTTTGCATGAGTGACTCGTCCTCATCGCCGAATTTAATGCCCTCCTTCGTGATGGAAACCAACTTTTTGCCGTCGAACTCCGACATGTGCGAAACCATATACTCATCCAATGCATCCACGAAGTAAAGCACCTCAAGGCCCTTTGCGCGCATCTTCTCCATGAACGGGGACTTCTCGCAAGCTTCAGCGTTCTCGGCAGCGATGTAGTAAATGGAATCCTGCCAGTCTTTCATGCGGTCAACGTACTGCTCTAGCGAGCTCCATTTCCCGTCGCTTTGGCTCGTCACGAAACGCAGCAGCTTCACCAGCTTGGCACGGTTAGCACCGTCATCCATCACACCAAGCTTGATGTTCTTGCCAAACTCTTCCCAGAACTTGTTGTATGAAGCGTTTCCGTCTTCTACATTCTCGTCTGCGTCCTCGGCGCCTTCTTCGGCCTCCTTCTTCGCGTCAGACTCAGTGTCGGCCGACGAGTCCACCACCTCATCGTCCTCCTCATCTTCTTCATCATCGCCGTCTTCATCCGATTCAGACAGCTTCCGCAGCATTTCCAGAACCTTGCGAACAAGCTTCTTGCGGATAACACGCAGGATCTTGTTCTCTTGCAATGTTTCACGCGAAACATTAATAGGTAGGTCATCCGAGTCGACAACACCAGCGATAAAGTTGAGGTAACGCGGAAGGAAGTCGTCAAAGTCATCAGTAATGAGCACCTTGCGGACATACAGCTTGATGTCCGCCTTCTTGTTCTCGAAACGCGTGTACAGATCTTTCGGAGCCTGGCCAGGCACGTATAGAATCGACTTGAACTCGATCTCGCCCTCAGCCTGGAAGTGAATCCACGTAAGCGGGTCCGTAATGTCCGTCTTCTGCAGCGAGTGGTAGAAGCTCTCGTACTCTTCGTCGCTGATGTCTTCCTTGGAGCGCGTCCAGATGGCCTTGACCTGGTTCACACGCTCCCAGTTCCACACCGTGCGAGTCTCAGTGCGTGTCTTCGGGGTCTTAGTCTCTTCGTCCTCAGTGGATTCCAGCTCTTCATCCTCTTCGGTAGTCTTCTCAGTATCCTTCTCGTCTTCTTCCACGGTCTCTTCAACATCCGCAGGCTCCTCTTCCACCTCGTACGTCTCGGTAGAGCTCGCGTTCATGTAGATGGGGAACGTGATGAACTCGCTGTAGTGTCCCACGAGGTTCTTGAGCTTGTCCTGATCCTGGAACTCCGTGGCATCCGGCTTGAGAAACAACGTGATCTCCGTACCGCGGCCAAGTGTGTCACCGCGCGGGTCCTTCATGATCGTGAACGACGCGTTGGCATCCGACTCCCAAATGTACTGGTGGTCGTCGTTGTTCTTGCTCACGACACGGACACGGTCTGCAACGAGGTAGACGGAGTAGAAACCCACGCCAAACTGGCCGATGAGGTTGTTGTCGTCCACACCGGCCTGCATGGCCTCCACGAAGTTGGCTGTGCCAGACTTGGCGACCGTGCCGAGGTTGTTGACCAGGTCGTCCTTGGTCATCCCGACGCCAGTGTCGCGGATCGTGAGCGTGTGCGCCTCCTTGTCGAAGCTGATGCGGATCTCCAGATCCCGCAGTTTGCCCAGCAGCTCGTTATTGGACAGCGCCAGGAAGCGGATCTTGTCCAGAGCGTCCGAGGCGTTGGAGATGAGCTCGCGCAGGAAAATCTCCTTGGTGCGGTACAGCGAGTTGATGAGGATGTCCATGAGGCGCGAGACTTCGGCTTGGAACGCGAACGTCTCGCCGCCCTTCATGGGCTCGTCGTCCAGGTCGTCCACCAGCAGGTTCGGCGTGTTTCTTCTGCGAATTTAACGTTAGACAATGACACAGAAGCGTCAATAGCAAGAGGGACGCACCCCAACACGTCCTCGGAGCCTGTAGACACGTCGGCGTGGACATTGCCCGAGTACAGTGAGGCGCAGCACAGCGCCACAGTCGCGAGCAGCAGCAGAGAGCGGCGGCTTCCCTTCATCGGTCGTCGGCTTCGGATCTTGCTGGTGAAAGTGAAAATGACCTCGGGATTTGATGCGGTCGGTCGTCGGACGGCCGGTCGGTCGGATTGCGATCTTTTGATCTTTTCCATAGATTTAAGAAGCTGATTGGCTGTAATTCGTATGTCCACGTGGTCCACGCAGACGCGTTTTCTAGAATTCCTTGGAAAAGCGGTGCGTCTTATCGAAATCGGATTGGGGAGGGGAGAGTGTGCGATTGGCCCAAAAGATGATTGCAGCTGTAACTGCCGAACGTCGTGCACTCTGAGTCTGACGATGAAGACGGCGTTCCTGGCGGCAGCTTTGCTTCCTGTTGCGTTCGGATGGACTGACAAGTGCGTTAATACAAACGATGAGATAGGAATCTGATGCTGATGGTGCGAACTATTGGCAACTCAGGTGGGACCACTCCAAGCGCTTCAGTGCTGCTGGCCACGTGCAGATCGACTGCGACGGCGAGAGTCAGCCTGCGTCCTGCTGCAGTGCGTCAAAACGACTTTGATTGGATGTGGATATAGGGATCTGACGATGCCTGTGGTTTTTGGTCTGTAGTTTGCAAGTCGATCGTGTTTGAGATCGAAACGCAGCTGAACAACACGCAGGTCGGTCGAAATGAACGACATATTCCTTGTAAGGAGTGTAATGTTTGTTGTGTAACTACAGGATGATCATGACATGGAGGTCGTCTTCCGCATCAGCGAAGAGAAGAAACAGATCAAGTACTCGCGCAGTGAGGTTCGTTGGACAAGTTGTCTGAATTGTTTTATTATGTGTCTAATTTGGTGTCACTTGATGGCAGGCTCGTATCCTAGAAGTCCTAGATGATGTGTGCGAACAGGTCCCGCTTGAGCTTCCAGACAGTAATCGCAAGGCGGAGCGAATGCTCAGTACTGCGGTACGTAACGTGCTATAATTCGTGTGTTGCTGAACTGATTAGGTTTGATTTGTGGTGCTAGTGCAACGACTTTGTCGGTGTGTACGAGGATGAGCTCACGCGCACCTTCTTCGACGACTTTACTCCTGCTAAGGAGCGGATGTGTGGGAGCATGCTTCAAGGTTAGTCTTACTGGACTGCGTATCAATCAAGACAGACGTGTTCTAATAGCAATCTGATTGTCGTAGTCTGCCCGCAAGTTGACAAAACGACCAAGCACCAAGAGCTCTAGCCACGCCCTGAAAACTAGTCTGCTTTCACGTCGAGGGATCGAATTAGAGCGAACGGCAGCTAGACTGGATTGTTTTGCAATTTCGTGATACCATTGTTGATAGTGTCAGGACGGGGTAATGCTGCACAAATACTGTTCATATCACTGCTACTCGTGTGATGCAATCTTCAAAAATTGTTCCTACCCCAGAGACTCCTGTGCAGAATCTTCATCGCCATATTCGCCCCAGCAAGACGGGTTTCCCTTCCTCCATCGCTCCTCCAGTTTCTCCATTGTGCACTCAAACAGAGGCTTGTGAATCTTGCGGTTCACGATGTTGTGCTGCTCGCACAGCCACATCGAGAACATTTCCCTTCCTCCATCGCTCCTCCAGTTTCTCCATCGTGCACTCAAACAGAGGCTTGTGGATCTTGCGGTTCACGATGTTGTGCTGCTCGCACAGCCACATCGAGAACGTCGTACGCGACTCCACACTGCAACAACCAACCGAATTAGACATGAGATCTAGCACCAACACTCTCCTCTATAGCTTACCGAGGTGGAGACTTGGCGATCTCCTTCTGGAAATCGTCTGCACAGTGCACACACGGATACATGAGTGCCAGGGCCTCGACGAACGTCTTCGCCTTGGCCTGGTACTCGGGTGACGGCTTGTCCGGGTAGTAAATGCCCATCGAGTGCAGCTGAACGTAAGTGGGAAGCAACAGTAATTGTTAGGCTCATGCAATTGACTGTCTTCGCTAGAAACGCGCACAGACCAGTCCCCACGTCGCGTTGCCCAGTTCCTGGCGGTCCAGCGGACACTCGATGGCTGTCTTGGGCTGTGCAGCTGCCGCTTTGGTCTTCTTGCCCATGGAGCTCTTGAAGAAGTCCATCTTGTCGGCACACGCCGGCTCTACGCAGTTCGGGTCGCTCTTGGTTGCCACCATCTTCCAGAATGACTGCTTTGACGAGCTAACATGTAAATAAAGTTGCTGGTCACGTTGCGCAACTTATGGGCAACGTGTCAACTTCAACTTCAGCAGTCGTTTCGCTTTGCCAAGCTTTAGAATCATGAGGTCGCCGACACGCTCTCCGTCCAAATCTCCACAGAACCGAGCCTTTGACGCCTTGTACGTGATACTACTAGATCTTTGAGTGATGAGACTATTGACTTTCGCTGTTGTGCAGCATCAACTCGAATGTGACGACGATCAGCTCTCGGGAAGGGACACAACTCGCTGAAGCTTCACCGCAAATCGATTTTCCCCAACGCATTGATGCCCCTGAGAGCGTAGGCTGCTATGTATTTGATGACAGCAACCCGTCTATGATGTAACCTTGCTCGCGATCAGATCAAAACACCCGCACGAGACTTTCCTCAGACGAGAGAGCAACGCATCCAGAAAACGGTGTTCTCACCTCATGCAACTGCACTACGCAAGCTGAAGACGCAGATCCGATCGTCTTTTGACAATGGACCGCAGATAGAAGCGAAGCTGGGCTGCTGCTCCTCACACAAGTTGAAGGATCGAGGCAGAGCGGTGTCGTCCAAGCACATCAAGGAATATTCTATGTTGGCGGAATCTAGCAAACGTGCTGGCCGTCACGATGCCGAATGCACTGCCTACTTGTGGTAAGTCTGACTGTTGCAATAGCACTATTATTCAACGTACTTACACTACGTTTCAGTCTCGGAATCCTTCACGACAATGTCGAGGACTTCTCCAAAGCCATCGATTGCTTCCTACTCGTGCTGTCAATCAGCGAGAGCACGCAGAATAAATTGTTTATGGGGTTGGCTGCAAACTGCATTGGTGTCGACTACCAGCTACTGTCATCGTCCATGAAAGAATACAGCTACACTGGCAAGTTCGTGGACCCACAGAATCGTAGTCTGCAGAATGCACTTGTGTATCACAAGAAGCACTTGGAGGTGGCTGATGACGCCGGCAAGTTCGTGGCACATTTGAATTTGGGACTTACGCTCGGCTCCCTAGATCGACCGAATGAAGCTGCTCACTACTATCAAGAAGCACTTCGCTTGGCTATCCAGTTGAACAGCGCGTACGGGCAGAGTCTTGCTGTCGGTAATCTAGGATTGTTGGCCAGCCGTCAAAACGACCTAGAGACTGCGGTCGCGTGTATGAATCAACACCTGCAGCTCATCCAATCAGTCGATGACCGCCCAGCAGAGACCTTTGCGTGGATTCAGCTTGGCCACCTCGCAAGTCGGCAAGCAGAGTACGAGAAGGCTGAGCGTGCCTTCGATCAAGCGCATCGGCTCGCCCAGGAACTTGGTGATGTCGGGACTGTGAAGCAGTGTAGCTGCTACTTAGGAGTTGCTCGAGCGCGGCTCCATATGCAGAGTTATGTACGTCAACTCACCAATTCTCTGCTACCACAAACGGCGGGCTGAGGACGAATAACTATTGCCTTGTAAGAACGCGGGTGATATACTTCTTTTCCATTGCCGTTGCTACTCTGTTGTGATATCCAATTGATATAGTCCCAATTAGTCCTTCATCTCGATCATTTTGATGACACCATCACGATTGGAGTTCTTATCGTTGGAAGCTTTGTCACCGACGTAAGCCAGTTGGTTTTTGTTTGGTTGCCAGCTCAGGTACTGCAAGGTGTTCTGCAGTTGCAGATTGACGACTTCCTCGCCACTTTCCACATCCACCACAATCAGATTGGGGTCATCCATGCCGATCGCTATATACTTCCCGTCGTGGCTAAACCGAACCAACCGAATGCTTGACCTGCGACAGACACAGTCAGTTACTAAAGTCGATCGCCTGCTTCAGATAGATGTAGGGCTAATACGTACGTTGTGACCACAAAGGTTTTGACGCAGTAGAGTTCCTCCAAGTCCCAAACGCTCACTAACGAGTCCACACCACCCAGAGCCAAATATCTGTGTGGATTCAAGCGCAACGTTAAGATAGACGAAAGTAGCTGTGTCTCACGCAACCACTACCTTCCAGACGGGTGGAAATCCAAACTAACGCAGCTTCCTGCATGGGCCATAACCTATTCACATCACCAGTCAATATCAACAAAACCACGCGTAAGCTTTTCGTTCTCACCTTGTGTGCGCTTTCCAGATTGGGGTTGCCCTTCTTCTCCGTAACTACTCGCATGATCTCAAACGTGCCGGATCCTGCAGCATGGCCTGCCGCCACAAAGAGGAAGCCGGTCTTGCTGAACTGCATCTCGTAGGACTCGAAAGGGTTCACCACACGACGCACGACTCGCGCTTTGCGTGTGTCAATGAGTGTGATGCAGTCCAGATTGCCCACCACCACGAACTTTGCGTCGTGACTGTAGGCGATGTTGACGGCATCACTAGGCAGCGAGACGCTGTTAACGATGCGGCTGGTCTTGGCGTCCCAGAAGCGCACCGTCTTGTCGGAGCCTGTGCTCGCCAGACGATGCGGCGTCGTGGGGTCCCATGCCAGCGACAGGACCGAGTCTGAGTGGCCGCGTAATTCCCCCAGCTCACGTGTCTGATAAATGAACAGTAAGCAAATGCAAAGCATCATTAAAAAACGAGAGCCATTATTAAAAACAAGGATTCACGCACGGTGACCGGGTCCCAGATGCGGATACTGCGGTCGTTGGAGCCCGACGCCAGCATGGAGCCGTCGCAGTTGAAGCCGAGCGCGTAGACCTTGCGCGAGTGTCCATCCAGCTCCGGCAGCTGCATGTACGCCGCCGTCTTGGTGCGAGCCATACTCTCGCCACGCAACGCCATTATTGCGTAATGAAGTGTATTTGGTGTGGTGCATGCGATTCCAAAGGTCCTGTATCCATCGTCTGGCAATACAATCAATATAAGGATAAAGAAGCAGTTTAGTATGTAATGTACTTGAAATGCCAAGACATCTCATGCTTTAGCGTACTACAAATGAAAGATGTCACTGGTCGCGGCCTTTTTGCACCCATTGCAGGGAAAGGAGCTTACACTTGCACAACGTCAAGCGTCGTCACTCCGCGACCTGCTCGACGCTGCAAGGCCAATGATGGCTCGACCTGGGCGAGGCGACGTGCCAATACTCGAGGCGGATCGCATGGGTCGGACCTCGTCCGTCTCAGTGGATACTATGGGCACGCAGTTCGAGGCGGCCAGTCCTGCGCACAGTCGCAACGTGATGCTGCGAGACGCCGCCGTCGGCTACTCGGACCGCCTCCTGCACGCGTACAAGCAGAAAGACCGCGTGCTGGCGACGGCCGAAGGGAGAGAGGAGGAGCTGCAAGTATACAGCCAAGCGTCCGGCCAGTGGCGGTTCTACCGCACGTTGTGCCAAGTGCGCTTCGGCTACTTGTCGTTCCTGGTCGTGATGATGGTGCTCATGTTCTCATTCACATTGTTGATGGAGATTTTCTTCGCTATTTTCCTGCCCAGCGCCAAGTACGACGAGTATTATACGGTGCGAGCCGTGATCTCATTGGTCTTGCTGCCACTGGTGCTGTTCTTTTTGTCTTACATCTTTGAGGAGGCGTCGAGACTCTTTCTAGATGCATTGAACAAGTCAGACGGCTCGTTGCCGAACTTCCGCCTGGCCCTGGCTGTTGTGATCCATTATTTACGTCATCGAACGGAACTTGTGGAACCTGAGGAACCCCAACAAGCAGCTGAAGAGACTGAAGGCGACCAGCTCAGGAGAAGTCGGACGAGTGCTTTTCCAGGTGGAAAACTGCAACCGAGAGGGTCCTTGCTGCTCACTGCTAAGAACGACCCGTTCTTGGATGATGACAAGGAGGAAGAAGACGAAGCCTGGGAGCGGAAAGCAGCGGCTGCGGAGAAACAAAAGGCAGCACAAGAAGCGACGGAAGCACGTGCCGCGCAACTGTCAGCAGTGGGTGAGGGCCCACCGAAGAAAACTGCTATGAATCGATGGAAACGTGTGCAAGCAGCGGTAAAAACAACGTTGCTTATCAAGAAGGTGCAAGATGAAGGCCCAGCGATTGACCTCTCTACTTTTCTCGTCGTAGACTTTGTCTGTCCCATCCTTTTCGAGGTTGTGACAGCAGCTTCAATGGTGATTAAGTTCGTGGCGACTTGGTCCATGTCGGATGCGTTCTTGGCGTATGTGCAGATGGGGTTTTGGTGTGTTGGTGTGTATCTACTGCTGTGGATGATAGCGCACTTTTGGAGCAGTCGAAATGGTAAAATGCGTGTCATTGTGAGCAATTATCGCCGTCGTCGCCGTATCATGCGTCGTGCAGTTAGCGCACTGGAACGGAAAAAACGTGCAGAACACCTGTGGCTCTTAGATGTCGGATTTCGCTTCGTCCACCACGTCGGAGTTGCGTTACATCCTACGCGTTGGTGTTGTTACACTAAATCAAAGAAGGACAACAAGAAACGAAGCAAGGCACCAGCTGACGAGGTCACCATTCCAATCGCTACTGCTGGAGGGCCCGACCAATCGTCATCTACTGCTGCGAGTACTGGAGTAGCAACCGGCGCTGATACAGGACGGTCTCACGCTACTTCTGTGTATGTGTCGCGCCTGCAGCGGATGCGAGAGTTCCGAGCGTTGATGCATTCCCGCAACCCATGGTACCACTTGTCTTTAAACGTGCGTGGTGTGATTTTGCTGGTGCTCGTCATTGGGTCTGGCTTGTTATCGCTGAAAAGCTTTTTTATCGGTTGGCCTGTCATGGGTGTATGCCTGATCGCCTTGAGCTCTGTCGTGCAGATGCGATTCCCACAGGTCTTTGGTCGCGCGTTCCGAAAGTTCATTTCGGCTTTCGTGGTTGTGTCGCTGATATTCTTTTCGTCTTCGTTTATCATCGGCACGTTTGTGTCTGGTGGTGCCTTTAAGTTGGGACCATTCGACAATTCTACAGCGTTGGTCTCAAGCGAGCTTATAACTACTCACGGCGTATCAGCATCAGTCACCATTAACGGAAAGGTGATTAACTTCGATGATACCTCGGAGTATGCGGCGTGTAGCATCAGTTACGAAGGGCTTTCAGTGTTAGATCTGGCATTGATGGCAGACGCTGCGTACGGAACCACCACAGATATTCAGCAATATGCGCTAGAAAATCGGTTCAACGGAACTGAACTCCAAGACTGGGAATACGTGGCGCGCAATAATGAGAGCACAGATGGGCAAACCTGGATGGAGATTTACTTCCCGTCGGTCAACATGACTGTTATTTCGGTGCGGGGTACAGCCTCTGCTACTGATGCTCTCGAGGACATGCACTTTTGGTTTGGCATATGCATCATGCAAGCAGCAAACGTGTTTGTGCCGTTCTTGAAACAACTACCTCGCGCGTTCGTGGTAAGAATGCTGTCCATGCGTCTTATCTCGAGCGTTATGCCGTCACCCGTATATATAGACTTGTTGAATCACGCCGTGGATACGCGTGCTCGCGTGGGGGAAAACCTGGTGATCACTGGGCACAGTCTGGGTGGTGCAATAGCCGCCATGGTTGGTGCGAAAACTAAAACGAGTGCAGTGTCGTTTTCAGGACCTGGATTGCTGTATTCGTTGGGACGCTTTGACATCACTTCTCAAGACGTTCGAGACTATGTGTTGACTATGAAGCCCAGGAAGGATATTGTTCCACAGGTGGACGAGTTGGGTGGTTTGGTGCAGGAGATTCGCTGCAAGAAAAAGTCTCCTATGGGTTGCCACAGCACGAGTACTCACCTGTGCGAGTTATATTTCTCCTGCGGCGATCCGAGACAGCGTAATTGGTCAACGAATCAGCAATGCATCGCGTACGATGCGCTTGCGGCTGATAATGATGACGACGAGTAGTTGCCAATGGAACAATGTGCAAGTGAAGGTTGCGTCGGTTAACGAGAGCGCAGCAAAGTAAGATTGAATGTATAAGCTGGATGAAAAATACGACATTTGTCGCTAGAAGTAGATGCCGATGTGTTCTACTTCTGTGACGTGTGTGAGAGGGCTACAGCCGTTATTGAGACTTTCGATGGAGGGACGCGACGCTTGACGTGCAAACTGGTCTAGGTGCTCACAACTGTCTTGAACATGGCTCAACGACATCCTGATGCGTTGTTGAAATCCCAGGAGAAGGAAGTAGAAGAGGAGCAGATTGGCAATGGATCTAGCTCATTAACTCCTGAACAGCAGCTTCTGGCTAGGTTCAAGCTGCACAAACAGCACCGCAAAGAGAAGGAGAGACGTCTACAACAAACGCGATTAGCTGCAGCTTCTCGTGCAAGTCGCAATGCAGCAGCTTCAGCAGCGGGTGCGAACAGACAGAAGCCATCGAAACCCGGTGCTGTTGACCTTACGCGTGTGGACCATAACAACCGTCCGCATCGCTGGAAGTCGGCGGAAGAATTGCTTCGGGAGCAAGAGAGAAGGAGCCAGCAGCATCAGCTTACAGCACCAGCCCCGGTTCGGCCATTTCCTGGCAGGTTACGTGGTCCAGCGGAAGAAAATCCGAGTCTAACGGCACCTTTGGGAGCTGAAGTTGAAGAGTCTACATCAAATGCTAACGAGGACATCCTGCAGTTAGATCAGTCGCAGTTCCCATTGCATATATTCGACAGCGACGAATTTGAGGCACACACTCCGGAGGAGTGGATCCAGAGAGAACGAATTGGTGCATCTCCGTATTTTTTTCAAGGAGAGTGGAGATGGAGGAACTGTGCGGTGGTGAGTTATGATGCAAATCGAGAGCAGTACTTGGTTCAATTTCAAGGATCTGATAGGCAAAAGTACGTGAGGAGGATCAACTTGCGCTTCGAGAGCGAGTCGCCTGTTACGTTCGAGAAACGTGTAGCTGCTGCACGAGAGAGAAGAGAACAGGTCAAGGCGATGTTAAGGTTCGATGATTTCTTGGCGAAACAAGATGCGTCACAGTTGCGGGCCATGGGGCGACCGACGTTGGAACGTGTACATGCGCGAGTGGTGGCAGGTTTACCTGAACGTGTGGCGCTGCTGGACGCACAACCTGCTGCAACACTGTTGCGTGAGCTTACGGATAGTGCTATTCAGGAGTACATGCGAAGTATGAAAAAGGCTGCGTTGCTGACTCAGCTTCGTAACAATCCCGAATTGCAAGCTCGGTTTCAAGGTATGGATCTTGTTCCTGGTACGAAGAAGCAATTGAAGCCGGGAACTATAACGTACGGTAAAGTTGCTATACCTATTCACGATTTTGAACGAAGTCGTCGACGCGTGAATACGGTGTCTTACACAAGCTCATCACAATTACTGGCTGTGCTACGGCGAATGTATGCTGGTTGGGAGAAGACTTTTCAGAAGTTGTTGTTAGTTCAAATAGATGAAGAGCCTGTCAGAATTGCCGCTGAAAATCAACGTCTTGGAGCAGTCGCAACAGCACGAGCGACCTTAGCCTCACAAATGCCGTTCCGTGTGCTGGATTTCCAAGCATTACAGGCTGCACATGCTAATAAGGTGGCGGAGATTTTACTTGTGGATTGGAGGCGCTCACTTGTTGAGAACGTCATCGATAATCTTCAAGACCATTTCGATTTGTTCCTTTCAGACCGCGCTATCTATGATGCGAGTAGATTGAAGAGAGTTCTCACAGGGCTGGAGCTGCGGCTAGCTGCTCAGCTGCGTGAAGTTGTTCATCGATCAGTAGATGAATGGGTACGCTTTGTGCGCCACCACGCAGAGACCGGAAGTATTGTTACTACGAACCTCGGGTCTTCGACGGACCTGGACGCTGATCAAGGCGGTTTGTCTTCAAATTCTCGAACTGATGTGGGCGACGGTAACGAAGGGGACACCGAAGACGTCCCTATTCGACGGAAGCGATTTACCCAAGTAGGGGCTGGAGCTGCGGCTAGCTGCTCAGCTGCGTGAAGTTGTTTATCGATCAGTAGATGAATGGGTATGCTTTGTGCGCCACCACGCAGAGACCGGAAATATTGTTACTACGAACCTCGGGTCTTCGACGGACCTGGATGCTGATCAAGGGGGTTTGTCTTCAAATTCTCGAACTGATGTGGGCGAGGGTAACGTGGGGGACACCGAAGACGTCCCTATTCGACGGAAGCGATTTACCCAAGTACCAGAGCAAAAGGAAATTCGAGCTCCAGGCAGCTCATTGTTTAGTGTCCAGCTTGCGTTTGTGAACAACGAAGTAGTTGTGGAGCCATCAGCTCAAGAAGTGACGACCGTTCTTTTGGAACCACTTGATGCAATAGTGGCAGCCGTACAGGAAATCGATAGACTCGACTGCGATATTATGGGGCTACTATCACTCGACCGGAGACCATTACTAGACTTTGGCATTGATTCGATTGAAAAGGGGGTCGGGCAAGTTAATGAAGAGCAAAAGGACAGTCGTCGTGCGGTAGTAGCTGAATGCTTGGATGCATTACAAGCTGCTAAAATGGAGGTATGTGAAAGTGTGAACCATGCCATGCAGGCAGCGCATACACTAGCGGCACAATTTGCTGCGTACACAGATTTTGTGCACTTTGATGCTTCGGCATTCATCAGCAACTTGCTGCCGTTGCAGCAACAAGAGCAACAACTACTCAAAGATGACAAGCCTCCACCCACAGATGATCAAGCACATTTACCAAGGTTGTGCGCCCAAATTCGTAGATTCCACGAGCTAGCGTTTAGCGTGGATATCATTGCTTTCGACTTCGTCGCGCTCCCGCTTGTATGTGTTCAGACCAGTGCTCTTAAGAAACAACTTCGCGCCCGATCACTGGAGCTGCGCGATACACTCATTTCAAGTTTAGTGCGTGATGCCCGTGCTCAAAACCTTGCTATCACCGCACGCTACGCATCTATACTGGCTCGCATTAACGAGAAACCCACAAATGAGGCGCAACTAGCCAAACTGAAACAATTTGTAAGTGAGAGTAAGGGGGTGATTGCAGGTATCCAGCGCGAGGTTGCAGCTATTCATGTACGATTGGATGCGTTAAACGAATTTTCACACAAGCTCTCCGCAGAGGATTTCACACTAGCTCATTCCACGAAAGAATGGCCTCTCAAAGTAGCATATGCTGCAGATTCTTGTGATTCTGCACTAGAAGAAGATAAAGTGCGTATGATGGATCGGCTAGCTCTTGAGAAGGAAGCTTTCGAACTGGATTTGGAGCGCTTTGAGAGTGATGTCCAGGCTTTTACTCGATATGGTGAAGTGGAGCACACAGATAAATACGTCGAACTTGCCATCACACTCTTCGATGCACTACAGGATGCTCGAGCCAAGGCACAAGACTTCAATTCTCGCGAGGCAGTGTTTGGATTCCCACCCACGGAGTATGCACCACTGCTGCTGAAACTAGAGAATGACTTTGCACCGTACTACAAACTTTGGACCATGAGCTCTGAGTTCCATTCAAGCCGTCAGACATGGCTCAATGGACCGTTCTTAGAGTTAAAAGGCGGAACAATTGAGGGGCTCGTGACAGAGTGGTGGAAAGCCTCGTACAAATTGAGTAAGTCGCTGGTAGATGACGCACCGGGGTCTGCAGAAGTAGCACTGGTACTTCGAGAACGTACAGAAGAGTTCAAAGCCTACCTGCCGGTAATCCAGTCGCTTGCGAGCCCTGCACTCCAAGAAAGGCATTGGGAAAAACTTCGGCATACTATTGGTTTTGAAGAATCAGAGGAGGAATTAACACTACAGCTACTGCTTGACCGGGGCATTACACAGCACTTGGAAACAATCCAGGAGATTGGTACTTTCGCTGAAAAAGAATATTCGCTGCAGAAGAACCTAAGCGCAATGATCGCCGAGTGGGAGAAGGTTGAATTCCAGACTGCGTCGTATCGCGAAACAGGGACATATCTGTTGCGTAGCACTGATGATATTGTGGCGCAGCTCGATGATCATTTAGTGAAAACTCAAACCATGCGCGGTTCTCCGTATATCAAGAGTATTGAGAAAGACTGCAAGGCTTGGGAGAAGAAACTACAATATTCTCAACAATTGTTGGACGAATGGATGGCGTGCCAACGTACTTGGCTTTATCTTGAAGCAATTTTCAGTTCTGAAGATATCATGCGTCAAATGCCAACTGAAGCACGCCGATTTGCAAGTGTAGATGCACTGTGGCGTAAAACAATGGAGGATACGGTGGCCGATCCAACCTTTTTGACTGTCATTGCAATGGATAAGCTGTTAGCGAAGTTTCAGCGTGCCAACGAAAAGCTGGATGAGATCCAGAAAGGTTTGAACGATTATCTGGAGATGAAGCGTCTACACTTCCCACGATTTTTCTTCCTCTCGAATGATGAATTGCTAGAAATTCTCTCACAGACTAAGGAGCCACGTGCTGTACAGCCCCATCTGGGCAAATGCTTCGAAGGCGTGTTCAACGTGACATTCCAAGATGGGCCTCCCTTACTAATTACTGAGATGCGCTCTGCAGAGGGCGAAGTTGTGCCTTTGCGGCTACCTGTGGGTCCGGAGAGCAACAAGAACAAGGGAAACGTCGAGATGTGGTTATTAGAGGTTGAACAGAGTCAATGGGATAGTGTTCGTGATCACACAGAGCGCTCTCTCGCTGCCTATCCTCTAGAAGACCGAGAAACGTGGATGTTAAAATGGCCTGCTCAAGTTGTTCTAGCGGTCTCTCAGGTATATTGGACACAAGATGTAACACGAGCGCTAAACCTCGGCAATGGTGTGAATGGAATTAAAGCTTACGTTGAAGAGCTTAACGCACAACTGGAGAAGATTGTGATGCTTGTACGTGGTAACTTGACGAAACTAGAACGCACAACGATCGGTGCTCTGGTGGTTATTGATGTTCACGCCCGTGACACAATCTCGCACATGATTGAGAAGGACGTGGAAAGTGATCAGGATTTCGAGTGGATTTCTCAACTACGGTATTACTGGGCAGAAGGGGTTAAATCTGCCAATGCGTTCGATTTACAAGCGCGTATTGTGAATGCACGAGTTCGATACGGCTATGAGTACCTCGGCAATACCATGCGTCTAGTAATCACCCCGCTTACTGATAGATGCTACCGAACAATGATGGGAGCTGTTGATTTGATGTACGGTGGTGCACCTGAAGGTCCAGCCGGTACAGGTAAGACGGAGACCGTGAAAGATCTAAGTAAAGCCATCGCAATTCAGTGCGTTGTTTTCAATTGCTCTGATGGTCTGGACTACTTAGCTATGGCAAAATTCTTCAAAGGTTTGGCTGGATGTGGTTCATGGTGCTGTTTCGATGAATTTAATCGTATCAACATTGAGGTATTGTCTGTCATCGCACAGCAGATTCTAACAATCAATGAGGGTAAGAAGGCTGGAGTGGATAAGTTCCTCTTTGAAGGCACGTTTATCAAGCTTAATGCAAGCGCCAATGTGTTCATTACAATGAATCCTGGCTATGCTGGACGTGCTGAGCTACCGGACAATCTTAAGGCATTGTTCAGACCGTGTGCTATGATGGTGCCCGACTATGCGTTGATCTCCGAAATTCGACTGTATTCCTTTGGTTTTGCGCAAGCTCGCAGTAACGCTCGTAAGCTCACTCAAGTACTGCAACTAGCTTCGGAACAGCTTTCATCACAGAAGCACTACGACTATGGTATGCGTGCTGTCAACTCAATTCTTGTGGCGACTGGAGCGCTACGTCAGCAACTCGGAAATGATCCATTTTGGACGGAAGACAAGATTGTGTTGCGATCCGTCCAAGATGTGAACCTTCCAAAGTTCACTTCGGATGATCTTCCGCTTTTTCGCGGTATTACTTCAGATTTGTTTCCTGACGTACTATTGCCACTTCCAGACCATGGAGCGCTGCTTCGTCATATTGACGAGACGTGCGTACGTGGCATATCTATTGTGCCGGACGTGATCATACCACTTGAATGCAAACCCGAGTTCAAAATGAAGGTTGTGCAATTCTACGAAACTGTCCAGGTTCGTCACGGCCTGATGATCGTAGGCACGACTGGATCAGGCAAGACATGCGTTGTGCATTCTTTAGCAACTGCTATGACATCGTGTTACACCGAGGAAGTCGAACTGCAGGAAGAAAATGGCATCAAAGACGCCCCGACGTTGCAACAGCGCGTAAATATTCACACCATGAATCCGAAGGCTATCACGAGCGGTCAGCTTTACGGTAACTTCGATGAAAATACGCACGAATGGTCGGATGGTGTCCTGGCATGCACTTATCGTAATTGTGCTCGCGACACGAGTTCGGAACTACAATGGGTTATGTTCGATGGTCCTGTGGATGCCGTCTGGATTGAGAATATGAACACCGTGCTTGATGACAACAAGAAACTCTGCCTCATGAGCGGCGAGATTGTTAAGATGACGGATCGAATGCGAATGGTATTCGAGACAGACGATCTTGAAGAAGCCTCACCCGCAACTGTCTCACGTGTTGGCATGGTCTTCCTCGAGGCAAAAGTGCTGGGGTGGGAAGTGCTAGTACGGACTTGGCTTAACACACGATTACCTGCAGCTTTTGCGTCTCACGGTGAATATCTCGAGGAATCGTTCCGATGGATTGTGCCGCCGATGCTATATTTTGTTGACAAACACTGCACAGTTCCCACACCGGTGACTTTCCTGGAGCACACGGCATCGCTGTTAAGACTATTCGAGTGTACTCTCCGCGATGGATTTCCCGATCCTCCGACGGATGGTTCATCCCCTGCGGCAGCTTCATCTTCGGTACCAACCGGTGCAGACGCACAGCGTATTTTAGAATGTGTGCTTGTCAAAGCGGTTATCTGGTCTATCGGTGCTTGTATCGATACCAAATCGCGTCGAATTTTTGACAGGTATATGCGTGACTTCCTTTTAGCTGAACTAGCAGTAGCTATTGCCACCGCTGACACGCATACAGAGAATATGGAGCCAGGTGATGAAGATACGGGGGTACCAGTGTCATCGTCTTTGATATACTTTAAGGACTTCGTGGCCAAGTCTCCGTCGTACGTGCTTCTTCCTGATCGTGCAGCGATGCTTCAAATACCAGATGAGGGTCTCGTGTACGATTACCGTTTTGATTCTCGACGTATCGTCTGGGTCAATTGGATGGAGGCGTCGGGTGGAGGCGCATTTGTTATTCCACGAAATGCACAATTCACTCAAGTGTTGGTACCGACTATCGATTCTGAGCGTAATGCCTGGCTGTTAGACACACTCATTCGTCACCATTTTCATGTGCTTTGTACTGGTGACACGGGCACAGGAAAGTCTGTGTCTATCAAGAAGAAGCTGCTTAGTGGGCTGAATGACCCACCTGGTACGAGTGATGCATCGCCAAAATTCGCTCCATCAATCTTCCTCAACTTCTCGGCGCAGACGAGTGCTAATCAGACGCAAGACTTGATCGAGGCAAAGCTAGATAAACGTCGTAAAGGTGTGTTGGGTCCACCGCTCGGACAGAGCTGCGTCATTTTCGTTGATGATCTTAATATGCCTGCGAAGGAGACGTACGGTGCTCAACCGCCAATCGAACTCCTCCGTCAATGGATGGGACATGGAGGCTGGTACAACCGCAAGGATAATTCCTTTACACAACTTGTGGACATTCAATTTATTGCTGCCATGGGGCCTCCTGGTGGTGGTCGAACTCGCATCACGCAGCGATATGTGCGGTATTTCAACCTCATCAACTTCGTCCCGTTTGACAACGACTCACTCAGGGCAATTTTCACTCGAATTACCGATTGGTTTTTGCTCAATTTTCCTCAAGCTGTCAAACAGCTCGGAGGTGCCGTTGTTAGTGCTACCATTGATATTTACAACACAATTGCTCAAGCTCTACTACCCACACCAGCCAAGTCACATTACACGTTCAACTTGCGAGATTTGTCTAAGGTGTTTCAGGGTGTTGCGCAGGCATCAAGTGATACCATCAAGGATGGAAAGGACTTTGTACGGTTGTGGAGTCATGAATGTCTGCGTGTCTTCTCTGATCGTCTCATTGACGATAAAGATCGTGCTTGGTTCGCTGACATCCTAGGTAAGACAGTCAAGTTGCATTTTGACTTGCAATATACAGCTGCAGACGTACGGGGGCCGAACACTACTTTGATTTATGGTAACTTCGGTGGCTCAAGTGACGGAAAGAATAATAATAGGAATTACGCAGAGCTCCGCGATCGTGACAAGCTACAAAATGCGATGTCCGAACACTACTTTGATTTATGGTAACTTCGGTGGCTCAGGTGACGGAAAGAATAATAACAGGAATTACGCAGAGCTCCGCGATCGTGACAAGCTACAAAATGCGATGCACGTGTTCCTCGAAGATTACAACAATATGAGTGCTGCACCAATGCGCCTTGTTCTTTTCCAGAATGCTATCGAGCACGTGGCGCGTATTTCACGTGTTATTCATCAACCACTGGGTAATGCATTGCTTGTTGGTGTTGGTGGTAGCGGACGTAAGAGTCTCACGACACTAGCCGTTTTTATGGCCGAGTACAAACTATTCCAGATTGAGATTTCCAAGTCGTACTCCCGAACTGAATGGCGTAATGACATCAAGAAGGTATTGCAATTAAGTGGTCTGAACAACCAGCCCACAGTCTTCCTGTTTTCAGACACACAGATTGTGGAAGAGGCATACCTCGAGGACATCAATGGCCTGTTAAACACTGGTGAGGTGGCAAACCTTTGGGCTAACGACGAACTAGTGCAAATGAATGAAGCATTAGAACCTGCCGCTACTGCAGCAGGAGTTAATGCTGGCAACAGTGCTGAGCTTTACAACTTTTTCGTGGGTCGTTGCCGCACGAATTTGCATGTTGTGTTGGCGTTGTCGCCTATTGGTGAGGCATTTCGTCGTCGACTGCGCATGTTCCCATCGCTCGTCAATTGCTGTACGATCGATTGGTTTGCGGAGTGGCCAGACGAAGCGCTACGCTCTGTGGCAGACCACTTTCTAGTGGACATTGAATTACCAACGCAGGTGAAGGTTGGCATTGTGGATGTGTGTGTTGGGATGCAAGAGAGTGTGAGTGCTCTCACACGTGACTTCTTGCAGTCGTTGCGGAGGTATTACTATGTGACCCCTACATCCTATCTCGAGCTACTCAACACATTCAAGAAACTACTGAATAATAAGCGTGTGGAGGTAATGACCATGAAGCAGAGATACGATAACGGGTTAACGAAGCTCATGGAAACAGCAGAACAAGTGGAGAAAATGCAAGTAGAACTAGAGGCACTGCAGCCTTTACTGAAGGTGGCCACTATTGAAACAGATGCGTTGTTAGAAACTATCTCACGGGAGCAGAAGGAGGCTAATGCTACGAAAGATATTGTCGGGGCCGAAGAAAAGCTGTGCAATGAACAAGCTGCCGAGGCCAATGGAATAAAGGAGAGCTGTGAGGCCGAATTGGCAGAGGCCATCCCTGCGTTGGAAAATGCTGTCAAAGCACTGCAGACGCTTACGAAAGGTGACATTACAGAGATTAAGGCAATGAAGAAGCCGCCTGATGGAGTCAAACTTGTGATGGAGGCTGTATGTATCATGATGCGCGTACCACCAGTGAAGGTAAAAGATCCAGCTGGGGGAACCAAAAAGGTGGATGATTATTGGGGTCCTGCACAGAAATCACTGCTAGGTGATACTCGATTCTTACAGAACTTGCTTGAGTACGATAAAGATAATATTTCAGTGGAGGCGATGGACAAGGTGCGCCCATACGCTGCAAATCCAGATTTCCAGGCTGACAAGATCCGCAAGGCATCGGTGGCAGCTTCTGGTCTTTGTAGTTGGGTACACGCTATGGTAGTATACGATCGTGTGGCAAAGGTGGTTGCTCCAAAACGTGAAGCTCTCAAGGCTGCTACACTGGCGCTAGAGAAAGCACAGAGTGAACTAAAAGTGAAACAGGACGCATTGCAGCTTGTGCTAGATAAAGTGGCACGGCTCGAAGAGGACCTCGCTGCCGCCTACAAGAAAAAGAGCGACCTCGAGTTTCAGGTGGATGATTGCTCTAAAAAACTTACGAGGGCTACGCAACTTATTGGCGGTTTGGGAGGTGAGAAAGCTCGCTGGAGCGATATGTCGGCTCAATTGCAAATTGTGTATGACAACGTCGTGGGTGATATCATGTTGGCATCGGGTGTGATTGCCTACCTGGGCGCTTTTACGAGCATTTATCGTGAACGTGCTGTGGATCAATGGTGTACAGAGCTGACGAAGCAGTCAATTACATGTTCGAAGACATTTACACTTACGGAGACTCTAGGCGAAGCTGTTCAGATTAGGGCGTGGACAATTGCCAAGCTTCCCAATGACTCGTTTTCAATTGACAACGCTATCATGTTACAGCGTAGCAATCGCTGGCCATTGATGATTGACCCGCAAGGTCAGGCCAATCGATGGGTTAAGAATATGGAGGAGAGCAACAACCTGAAGGTGGTCAAGCAATCGCAAGCTGGTTTTGTTCGTATGCTGGAGAATTCAATCATGATCGGTGCAGCTGTTCTTATCGAGAACATGCCAGAAGAAGTTGACCCCATGCTAGAGCCCATTTTACTCAAACAAGTTGTTAAGACGGGTGGTGTTGCCACCATTCGCTTGGGTGACAACACCGTCGAGTACGACGCCAATTTCCGGCTGTACATGACGACGAAACTACGTAATCCGCACTACCCACCGGAGACGTGTGTGAAGGTGAACTTGTTGAATTTTATGGCCACTGAAGAGGGACTACAAGATCAAATGCTGGGTATTGTGGTCGCCAAAGAAGAACCTGTATTAGAGCAACAGCGAGAGAAATTGGTGCTTGAGGATGCTGCTAACAAAAAGACACTAAAGGAGATCGAAGATCAGATTTTATATCTACTTCAGACTGCCAAGGGCAACATTCTGGATGATGAAAGACTGATTGAGACGCTCGGTGCATCTAAGATTACAGCTAACAAAATCGAGGAGAAGGTTCGTGAAGCTGCAGTGATGCAGCAAATGATCGCTGAAAAGCGCCAAGGTTATTTGCCTGTGGCTTTCCGGGCATCACAGCTTTTTTTTTGTATCGCGGACCTCACAGTCATAGATCCGATGTATCAGTACGCTCTCGAGTGGTTCATCAATCTTTTCGTGTTTTCAATCGGCCGAGCTGACATATCTACTGTGCTTGCGACTCGACTTGACAATCTCAATGACGCGTTCACATTCATTTTGTACCAAAACGTGTGTCGGTCTCTCTTCGAGAAAGATAAACTGTTGTTTGCATTCCTGTTGGCAATTAAAATCCTCGTGGGGAAAGGCACGATCGACAGTACAGAGTTGCGTTATTTCTTTACAGGCAATACACAGATGGACGTGCAGAAGCCTAAGCCTTCAGGCTCTGAAGGATGGCTTAATGACAAGACGTGGGCCAACATTGTGGGACTGGATGCTCTACTATCGTTCAATGGTTTCAGCGATGCATTTGCGAAGGAGCTGGGGTTGTGGGAGGTTTCCTACAACTCAACCGATCCAGCAGAGACTTTGGGGAATATCACTTCACTCGCTTCGCTGGATGCATTCCAGCGTATCATAGTGCTGCGCTGTTTAAGACCAGATAAAGTGATCCCAGCCGTCATGTCGTTCGTGGCGACGGAAATGGGACAACGCTTCATCGAACCTCAACCATTCGACCTAAAGGCTGGATTCGATGACTCGAACTGTTCGACACCACTTATCTTCGTACTAACACCAGGTGCAGATCCGATGTCTGAAC
Source organism: Phytophthora megakarya (assembly GCA_002215365.1). Taxonomy (NCBI): domain Eukaryota; phylum Oomycota; class Peronosporomycetes; order Peronosporales; family Peronosporaceae; genus Phytophthora; species Phytophthora megakarya. The sequence goes on from NBNE01000003.1 coordinate 76,667, forward strand.
TACTCAAGCTGGCAGCAGAACTAGGCTTCAACAAAAAATTCGTGGCAATTTCTCTGGGTCAAGGACAAGGGCCTCTCGCAGAGAATGCCATCGCTGAGGCTATCGACAACGGAACCTGGGTATGTTTACAGAATTGTCATTTATCTGTGAGCTGGTTGCCAACTCTTGAGAAGATTTGCGAGGAGATTACACCTGATCGCGTTCATGCGAGCTTCCGACTCTGGCTTACGAGTGAACCAACCCGTGCTTTCCCGTCGTATATTCTTCAGCACGGTGTGAAAATGACCAACGAACCACCGAAGGGGATGCGAGCGAACCTAAAGGGGTCCTATTTGACGATCGATGAGCAGTGGGTAGCAAGCTGTAAGCGACCAACCGAGTTCAAGAAGCTCTTATTCGGTCTTTGTTTCTTTCACGCTGTGGTGCGCGAGAGAACCAAGTTTGGGCCATTGGGCTGGAACATCAGCTACGTGTTTTCTTCATCTGATTTGGCCATCTCGAAGGACCAGCTCAAGATTTCTCTTGATGACCTGCAGCCTGATGACCCCATTCCGTACGCTGCTCTTGCCTACCTTGCTGGTGAGTGCAATTATGGTGGTCGTGTCACCGACGACAAGGATCGACGATGTCTTATTACGATCCTCTCGGACTTCTACACACGCGATATTCTATCAGACGACTATAAATTCTCTCCATCGGGTTTGTACTACGCCCCACCAGCGGATGACTCGCTGTCAGTGTTCCTGAACTACATTGATCAGCTACCGATGAACGAAGGACCAGAAGTATTTGGGTTGCATGACAACGCCAATATCTCCACAGCCATTGCAGAGACCAATTTACTTTTGGAATCAGCACTATCACTGCAACCACGAGGAGCATCTGGAGGTGGAGGAGGAGCAGCCAAGTCGTGGGATGAAGTACTGGATGAAACTGCGCGTGACATCGCAGCAAAGTTACCCCCTCTGTTCGATATCGAGAAGGCCGAACTCGCATTCCCGGTATGTTACTCCGAGTCAATGAACACTGTATTGACGCAGGAGCTTGGACGCTTCAACCGGTTACTAGCACTGCTACAAGTTTCGCTTGTGGAGATTCAGAAAGCTATCAAGGGTCTTGTCGTAATGTCCGCCGAGCTGGAAGCTATGGGTAACAGCATGGTAAATGGCCATGTGCCTGCACGTTGGTCTGCTTTTGCTTACCCGTCTCTCAAGCCGCTTGGTAGCTGGGTAACGGACTTTTTGGCTCGTTTGACATTCCTACAAAATTGGTTAACGCGTGGTGTGGCACCTCCTGTGTACTGGATTTCAGGTTTCTTCTTCACGCAAGCATTTATCACTGGAACGCAACAAAATTATGCTCGAAAGCATAAACTTCCTATTGACCAGGTGGGCTACGACATGGTGGTTCTTGCACAACCATCATCAGAGCTCACCCAACCAGCTGACGACGGCGCCTATGTAGATGGTCTCTTTCTGGAGGGTGCACGCTGGGATGCGGTTACGCACACACTCGCTGAATCGAAACCTCGAGAGCTGTATGTCCCATTACCTGTACTGCACCTGCTCCCCAAGGCTCGTGACCAGATCGAACCTATCGAAGACACAGACCCCAAAGGTACTGCACATGTATACCTTTGTCCAGTGTACAAGACATCCAAGCGGCAGGGAACGCTATCTACCACTGGCCACTCGACGAACTTCGTCATGTCAGTTCGCTTGCCCATGAGTGAGGAGCACCGACAGAAGCACTGGATCCGACGTGGTGTAGCATTGCTCACTCAACTGGACACTTAGCCGAACTAAAGATGAAAGTCGGAATGAAGCTCGATTGCACGTAGCAGAAGGTAAGATTCAATGCATATGGATAAAAGAAGATACTCGTTGCCTATGAAGCAGCACTTTGAATCTGGCACAATTTAACCGTTACCAGCAGCAGAGACCTGTTACATCAAGAAGTTAAATAACAACATAACTTGCAACTCGAGACAACAACTGAGGCTTACGCGAGGCACATCGTGGTGTTCTGTGAGACTGCCGAGGTGTTGGTTGAGCTCTTCGATGCGTTCTCTGTACGTCTTGGATGCCAACTTGTCGATCTCCTCTTGCTCCTGTGAAAAGGTAGTTAACTATGTTACGTAGCTGTTATGATATCAGTTACGAACGCACTCTTTTCTTCTGGTGCTCCGCATGTCGCCGTTGTGCTGGCGTCATGTCGTCCGCTTCTACGTCAATCTCATCATGTTTCTCTTCTTCTGTGCGATGCTTGGACGCTTTCTTCTTGCTCTTCTTGTGCTTGTGCTTGGCTGCCACCTTGAGCTTGCTGCTGTTCTTGAGCTTGAGCTTACCTCGCTTCACGTTCTCCATGCTTAAAGTAAACTGGAAAATGGTGTGAAGTACATCACATTGTTCTTGCTTTTAAGAAAGTGGTGTGACACACATCAAAACCGTCATTTTTGACATCGTACGAATGGAGAGCGCCAGACCGCCCGATGCGCCAGCTCCAGCGACTGCTACTGACGCACCACCGAATGATGCGCCACAGACTACTACGAAGACTATAACCCAGTACATTGACTGGCCGAAAAACGCCCGGCGTACGTTGTATCGGGCCTTACCGACGAAGGAAGCCCGAGAGGCCTATTTACGTCGGTTTAGGAAGAGACACGGCGTCAAAGCGATCAAGATTCAAGTCACAGTGCCCGTTTCCACGCAACAGAATGCACCTGATGCAGCAGCAAAAGCGAAGAAGAGTGGCAAACCTGCTTGGAAGAAGGGTTCAGGGACTTTCGCGTGGCCCAAGGGAATGAATCGCGACGAGTTCTTTGCGAAGAAACCGGGCAAAGGGCGCGTGGCTTATCTGGCCACGTACATGAGGAAGAATGACATCGTCGAGCTGGAGGAGAAGCCTGTACATGTCCATGTTCGTACTAGGCGTCGACAGGAGCCATTGTTTCATCCTCGCTGTGGATGCTCAAGTTCCGAGGCTTGATATCTGGCCACGTACATGAGGAAGAACGACATCGTCGAGCTGGAGGAGAAGCCTGCACATGTCCGTGTTCGTACTAGGCGTCAAGTGGAGCCATTGTTTCATCCTCGCTGTGGATGCTCAAGTTCCGAGGCTTGTGCGGCCTGTAGCAGATGTGTAGAGCTCCATTGTGTTTGTGGCTTAAGCGGGCGTCGACGTCGTGCGTTGTGTCAAGAGTCTCGAGCTTGTAGCTGCTCATTGACGGACCCTACAACGCGTTGCAAGCTTTGTCATGGCTGCCGACAGCCACATGGCTTCAGTCATTGTCGCTGTGTCCTGCACCAGCGTTTCTGGTGGATTAAGAGACATCCAGAAAGTGGCGTAGAGTTGACAGAGGAAGAGAAGAAGAACGTCTGCAATTGTTTTATGCTTGCGCATCGACACGGAGGAGCTGCTGATACTGAGGAAAGAGAGGCAAAAGCCTTGAAGGAAACCGAGCGCGTACGAAGGTTAAAGAGAGCCACGGGGTTTGCGTCGAGTGATAACATTTATCGCAGTAAGAAAGTCACATCATTTCTCGGCGACGAAGGACTGGAAATCGACCTAGATGATGGGGTGGATGAAGGACCAGGCTCGGAGGTGCTACCACCCACTACAGAAAGTGTTCTTCCACGGACACTCACCCGGAGGATGCTTGATCCGGAGTATAACCCAGCATCATACCATCCCTTGTATCGATCGGACGGATGCACGCTACTGGAGACCATTGAACCCCGAGGCGGAAGAGTCAGTCGGAGAGGGAGTGCTGCGGTAAGTGGCGCTTACGTTGGCTGGAGTAACACTCCACTAATAATATTGATGTGATGCAATAGTTCAGAAGTGGAGCACTTCAAGAAGAAATCCGTCGTGGGCTGGACAACATTTCATACGAACTTGGTAAGTAGGATGGTGCCTGGTTATCAATACGTGATAAGAAAACGTGGTTTTCTAACTTCTGATATGTTGATGTGGTGCCTAATGTTGTACAGATCGACACGCTACGATGCCACCTGACGTACGTGTAGATTCACACTTGTGCGGATATGATCGCTAATTGTTAGTTTTATTTGCAACAGGATATGGTGGAGTTTCTAGTGTATATGGCAAGTATCAAGTCATCGAATATTAAAGAGCTCATCGGGACATTTGAAGATTCGGCTGCTGTTGCTGCCAGTATTGTTATCGAGGAGTATATAACACAGTTGATTGAAGATTCAGCAGTGCAGCAACAAACACTATGCCCTCCAACTGAAGAAGTTGTGCAAGCATTCACACGGAAGCTGTTGGTAGGCTTCAACTGGCGGATCTTCCTGCAACGACATCCCTGTGTATCACCAGAATCGACAGCGCTGATGGACAAGGAGGAAAGGCTCAAGGATGAGCTTGAAACTATAATTCTCGGCGAGTTTGTATCGATGCAACCAATTCACTTTGAATTGAAAGTTTATGGCGAAGATTTGTCCAAATGGATCCGAAATGCCATCGTCATTCCTATTGAAGTGCTGACGGGCGAAGCAAGATGCCCGACAAATACTGGCACTGAAGATAGCACACAGCACATTCGCCTGTCATTGAAGGCAAACCCAATTAATGGCGATCCCGTGTATAAGCTCCGCTTTGCTACAACATCACATGATGGACACCGAGTGGAAACGACTGTCGGTGGATTGGACAGCAAGATTAAAGCGAATGCAACGATCTCGCAACTTTCGAGGGTTGTGAAGCGCCAGGATAAAAGAAGTAAGCGTCGGTCTACACCTCGATTGTACCCAAACAACCGAGACGATGATATAGTTCCAGCCGAGTGGGATCATGTTAATGCTTATGAGCAGCGTAATTTGAAGGCGTCCTGCGTCGCGTATTATAACAAAACAGCACCAGGATGGGGTCCGCCCTCGCAGGAGTGTGAAATGAAGCATCAGGCCACAGAACTTCCGAGCAGCGTAATTTGAAGGCGTCCTGCGACGCGTATTATAACAAAACAGCACCAGAATGGGGTCCGCCCTCGCAGGAGTGTGAAATGAAGCATCAGGCCACAGAATCACCGGCCAGGGAGATGAAGAAACGGAAACTTTCTTCTCCATAATGCCGAGAAGGAGTGGCGAGCTCGAAGTGACAAATACTGAGAAGTTTGGATCAGTGTACTCAAATGGAGTGCTTTCATAAATTCCTTGGTGTCCTGAACAAGCTACTAATATATCACGACTTGGAACTTGTGCAAGACCATAAAGCAGTCGAATTTGGGTGCTACCAAAGAGGTGAGCTGAAGTATGAGTGGAGAACGCAAAAACGGACCTGGTGTTATTTTTGCTGAAGATGTCCAGCGTTCTAAAAACGATGCGGCTCAGGGATAGCAACTTGCTTAGCCTTGTGTTTGGTGCGAGCGAACGCTGACGAAAGGAGGTGGGCTCCAGTGATGAACAAGTACGAAGTGCTCGGCGTGATCGGGGAAGGTGCTTATGGTGTTGTGCTCAAGTGTCACAACAAAGAGACTAACGAAACTGTGGCGATTAAGAAATTCAAAGAGAATGAGGACGATGACCCAATGGTGCGTAAGACGACGTTGCGTGAAGTGAAGATGCTGCGCTACTTGAAACATGGGAACATTGTTGCTCTGAAGGAGGCTTTCCGCCGTAAAGGTCGACTGTACCTTGTGTTCGAGTATGTTGAAAAGAATCTGCTAGAGGTGCTGGAAGACAAACCCAATGGTGTTGACAGCGAGTTGGTGCGCATATATATTTTTCAACTGTGCTGTGCAATCCATTATTGCCATGCGAACAATGTTGTGCACCGCGACATCAAGCCCGAGAATTTGCTTGTGAATACTTCTAACAGTGACCACTCTCTCCGTTTGTGCGACTTTGGCTTCGCACGATCTCTCCCCAGTAATGGTACTGTTTGTGAATTGACGGAGTATGTTGCTACGCGTTGGTATCGTGCCCCAGAGCTACTCCTTGGGGATACTAAATATTCCAGGTCTGTGGATATCTGGGCAATCGGGTGCATTATGGGTGAGCTTATTGAAGGTCAGCCGATGTTTCCAGGGGAAAGCGAAATCGATCAGCTGTATTTGATCCAAAAAATGCTAGGCCCACTTCAGAAACGGCACATGGAGCTGTTTGCGACAAACCCTCGCTTCTCGGGGCTAAAAATTCCAGAGGTGAAAATCCCAGAGACATTGAATCGACGGTACTGCGGACGAGTTTCCAAAAAGGCTATCAGTTTCCTACAGGGCACAATTCAGTTATCTCCTGATGATCGCCTTACAAGCGATGAGTGTTTGAAACATCCATACTTTGAAGGACTTTCATATTCGTCTTCTGCGGATCCCGGATCGTCAAGCTTTTCAACAACCACGACAAATGGACCTCCAGAGCTTAAACCTTTGTCATTCAATATGCAACAAACGGCAGCAGACGATGATACGGCAACAGGAGGTTCTCGTTGGACATCGGAGTCATTTGAAACTGCTCGGAGTAAATGCTGGATGTCAAGTCGCGGAATAGCAAAAGCTGAAGAGAAGAATCCACCTCTTACAAAAGAAAAGCGACGATCAGGGAGCAGGCGAAGTCGGAAGGATGAAAGGAACGGAAATGGCCATTCAACGAGCAGCAGCAGTCTGAGGAAGATGACCGAGTCGATAGAAGATTTTTCAGTATCCGCGCTATTGCAACCTAGCGAATGTGCAGCACCCAAAGACGACGATGGTGGTGCTATCAGTGGGCGTCGCAAGACCCGCAAAAAAGGAAGCAACCATCTTCCCAAACCTTCGAGTGGTGGAAGCAGCAAAAAGAAGACACTGTACGGTGGTGATTTGATATCCTCGACAAATGTAGGCTTTCCAACAGGAGTAAGCATGGCTGCTGTTCGACCTGTATCACGGCAAGTCATGCTATCGCAGCAGACATTACCACGTTACTTACCTCAGCTGAGTGGTGGCACACATGACAACCTTGGTGATTTGTCAGCGATATCTTCGCCTTCATGCAGTACAAATGGCTATGGTGCGAAAGGTACAGGCGACGACGTCGAAGAATCTGGCTGGAATAGTGTCTACAACTACCCGGTCTACCCTCGATCATCCTACACAAAGAAATCATCCAAAAAGCTCCGTGAACGCACATTAGACGCCCAGGAGTTGATGGAGTTCAACTGAGCCTGTGATCATAGAAACCACCCGTCGTACTTCGTCAATCAAACCTGAACGTGTTCATTTAGCTAGCTAGCAGCCACACAAACGCTGGCGTCGAGTGTCTTGTCAACAACTTGTCTTCAACATGTAACATTGTTTCCGACGGGAAGCCCAGAGCATTTCCATGCAGCCAAGAAACTTCGTGCTGATTGTCACCGTCTAGCATGTAAGCCTTCCTCGAACGCTTTGCTAATATAACATAGTTAACATGACTACATCTTTCCATGGAGACGTATGGTTAGTGGCCATGATGTCCATCTAGGGCAACAACCCGTCCATTAGCCGTTACTCAGTACTTTCACAAGTCACAGATTCCCGATGGCCCCTTTTCTGTCTCTATTGTCAAGTCAACACACTTTTGAAGATCGACATCATTTCCGAATTTGCCAAGGAGTGCGCACGTGCTGTTCCTCATTACTTCTTAAGTATGTCGTCCCGCCTGGAAGCTGAGCGCAAGGGCAGCCCCGTGTCTGCGCGCGAGCTCGCGTACGTTGTGCACAAGAACAAGCACACGGTGGAGAAGCTGGAGCGACTGGAGCAGCTGCTGGTCCAAGACCCCGTGTTCAACCACGCCAAGATGAACTACCTCACTCGAGGAGAGCAGTACAAACGCGCCCTGCAGATGTCGGCCCGAGTGGAGATCCTGGCACGCCGCAACCGTCTGAGTGACGAGGACACGGAGCAACTGCGTCTCGTGTTCCAGGCCATCACGAGCTGCGCGGCGTCCACGACACTGCACACGCTCATGTTCATCAAGAACTTGGGACTTTTGTTCACCGACGAGCAGCAGACTAAGTGGATGGAGATGGCCAAGCAGTGGCGCATGGTCGGCTGCTACGCCCAGACGGAACTGGGTCACGGCTCCAATGTGCGCGGCCTCGAGACCACCGCCACGTACGTCCCTGCCACGGACGAGTTCGAGATCCACTCGCCCACTCTGACGTCTATGAAGTGGTGGCCGGGTGCTTTGGCTCGTACTGCCAACTTCGGAGTGGTGTATGCGAGATTGCTGTTGGGTGGGAAGGACTACGGCGTGCACAACTTCATGGTGCAGTTACGAGACTTGGAGACGCACGACGCGATGCCTGGCGTGACGTTGGGCGATATCGGTCCGAAGATCGGCTTCAACAACGTGGACAACGGATACTGCACGTTCAATCGCGTTCGCATCCCCAGGTTGAATATGGGCATGAGATTCGCCATTGTGACCCGTGAAGGGAAGTATGTCAAGAACTCGGGAGTTCCACAGGAAGTGCTGTACTTCACGATGCTACAAACGCGTATGGTGTTTATTCGGTCGGCTGGTATCAACTTGGCCAAAGCGTGTACTATTACTATCCGCTACTCGGCTGTTCGTCAACAAGGATATGATGCGAACAAACCAAAGTCGAAGGAGGAGCTGAGCGTGCTGGATTACCAAACGCAACAGTATCGATTGTTCCCGTTGCTTGCTGCCGCATACGCTATTGTACTAACTGGTGAGCGACTATCGTCACGAAATCATTTCGTTTGCCTCCTGGACTAACAGTTCCTTGAATATTATTTCCAGGAAACCGCGTCGATGAGTTTGCAGCTACATTGTCCGAGCAGACGAAGCGTGGTGATGTCAGTCTTCTTACTGTGGGCCACGTAATGAGTTGTGGGTTAAAGGTTCTCACGACGGATCTAGCCACGGCTGGTATTGAGACTTTGCGTCGGGTACGGCCACACTACCATTTCAATTGGTTGGAGATGCGTTTCTAACATTTGATGGGTTATCTCTGTTTACTTCAGGCTTGTGGTGGTCATGGATACTTGCTGTCAAGTGGTACGTCATCATTAAGTCTTCATGAGAAGCGTGCTTCCTTCCGCGGTACTCACGTAACTTTTTGTGTGACTTCGTAGGCTTGCCGGTACTCCCCACTGTTATTAATTGAGGAGATGACTTAACTCAAACTAATTGTCCTCGATCTTTCCTGTTGCAGATTTTGCTGGGAGATGCAGTGCAGACTGTCACGACGGAAGGCGATAATCTGGTCCTTTCCATTCAGGTTCGTAATAATGGTTAACTACACTCCTCCCTGACACCTCTTTAATTGACGCTGTTCTGGTGCTGTGTAATTGAAGACTGCCCGTGCGCTGCTCAAGATCTTGGCGTCATACAAGAAAACTGGCAAGGTGCCTGAACCGATGGCTTTCCTGGCCAACATGGACAAGTTACCGAATGTCACCCCTCGCACCAAGCAACAATGGCTTGACCCTCAGACCTACGTTACGGCTTTCGAGCAGCGCTTCTTGTACCAGCTTCGTTCTTACGTACAGAAGATTTCTACTGAGGCTTCCGTCACTGCCGGCCTGCAGAACAACTCGATGGACACATTGAAGTTGACCAATTCCTACGCCTCCTTAGTGATCGTAAAGGCTTTTGCTGAGGCTGTCCAAACCCCGTCGACTCTCACCTCGGAATTTTTGTCCTCCCCAGTGATCCTGAACGTTGTGCGCCTGTTGTGCCACTTGTTTGCTCTCACACAACTGGAAGCTACTGCCGGTGAGTTCATGGAGAGTGGATGTGTCTTCCCCAGCGAAATGCCGATCATCCGTGCTATCATTGAAGAACTTCTCGTTCTCATCCGTCCTCACGCCGTGACGCTCGTGCTCACACAACTGGAAGCTACTGCCGGCGAGTTCATGGAGAGCGGATGCGTCTTCCCCAGCGAAATGCCGATCATCCGTGCCAACATTGAAGAACTTCTCGTTCTCATCCGTCCTCACGCCGTGACGCTCGTGGATGGATTCAACTTCTCGGACCACACGTTGAACTCGACACTGGGTCGCTACGATGGTAATGTGTACGAGGCTCTGTATGAGTCTGCGCAGCACGATCCATTGAATCACTCTTCGGACAAGGTGGCGTTGCACGAGTTGCTGCGTCCAATCCGCGACGAAATCTCACAGTCGCGTTTGTAAGCGACATCATCGTAGGGCTGATTCCGTCCCAACTTGTACTACGAACTTGAAGTATGTTGTAGCGCTTTTGAAGAATAAAGCTTGTATGTTTCCAACCAAGTACTGCTACAACTGGTAGTAGTAGTAAGAAATTCAATTGTCTTGAGCGATATAAACACATTGACATGCTAACGTCGGTCAACTTCAACTTGATCAATACATTTTCCAAGTCCAAGAAGATCAACTTCAACTATGCGAAGTGTCGAGTCAACAGACCCCACCGCTGGACCATCGAGCCCAATTCTGAATTTGCGCTGTGATTTGCAATAGTCTGAAGAACGAGCCATGTCGTCACCTTTGGATATCGAGCGCAGCAAGAGTCGCGTGCCGTCGAGAGAGTTGGCTTACGTTCTGCACCAAAGCAAGAGCAACGTTGTGAAACTCGAGCGACTGGAGAAGCTCCTAGTGCAAGATCCTCTCTTCAACCATGAAAAGATGTACTACCTCACTCGAGGAGAGCAGTACAAGCGAGCCACCCAAATGGCTGGAAGAGCTGAGATCATCGCCCACCGCAACAATCTCAGTGAAGAAGACACAGCACTATTGCACGTGGTGCTGCAGGGTTTTACAGGTTGTCCTTCTTCAACGGCTCTGCATACAGGGATGTTCTTCAAGAACTTGGGACTTTTGTTCACCGACGAGCAACAGGCCAAGTGGATGGAGATGGCCAAGCAGTGGCGCATGGTCGGCTGCTACGCCCAGACGGAACTGGGCCACGGCTCCAATGTGCGCGGCCTCGAGACCACCGCCACGTACGTCCCTGCCACGGACGAGTTCGAGATCCACTCGCCCACTCTGACGTCTATGAAGTGGTGGCCGGGTGCTTTGGCTCGTACTGCCAACTTCGGAGTGGTGTATGCGAGATTGCTGTTGGGTGGGAAGGACTACGGCGTGCACAACTTCATGGTGCAGCTCCGAGACTTGGAGACGCACGACGCGATGCCTGGCGTGACGTTGGGCGATATCGGTCCGAAGATCGGCTTCAACAATGTAGACAACGGATACTGCACGTTCGACCATGTGAGGATTCCTCGCGAGCAAATGGGGATGCGAGTTGCAACGGTAACTCGTGAAGGGAAGTATGTCAAGAACTCGGATGTCCCACAGGAAGTGCTGTACTTTACCATGTTGCAAACCCGCATGACGTACATTCGTTCGAGCGGTTTGGCATTGGCGAAAGCGTGCACGATCACCATCCGCTACTCTGGCGTTCGTCATCAAGGATATGATGCCAATACTCCCGATTCGAAAGAGGAACTGAGTGTCCTGGATTACCAAACGCAACAGTACCGATTGTTCCCATTGCTTGCTGCGGCATACGCGATCACTTTGACAGGTAAAGTGATTTTGTGTGATGTTGAACCACTTTGACTTACATCGAGTCTCTCTTCTGTAGGAAATCGGGTGGATGCGTTTTCATTGCAACTCGCTGATCAGATCAAGCAAGGCGACTCGAGCATGCTGGTTGTCGGCCATGCGATGAGTTGTGGGCTCAAAGTGCTCACATCGGAAATTGCATGTGCCGGTATTGAGACTTGTCGTAGGGTAGGTATATCTTCTCCAATGAGTTCGTTTGAATGCTGACATGAGACTTTGATTATTGTAGGCTTGCGGTGGACACGGATACCTCTTGTCAAGTGGTAAGTTTCGTTGATAAGTGGAGATGCTGCTTCCAAACTCACATTTTTCTCGATGCTACAGGTCTACCTGTTCTTCTCGGTGATATTCTTCAAATGGTGACTGCTGAAGGCGAAAACTTTGTTCTCTGTCAACAGGTAAATCCATTTACACAAACGCTTTGTCAACGTGGACTAACTTCGCTTCATGCGTTTAGACCGCGCGAGCGTTGCTGAAGATACACGGTCAGTTCCAAACTACTGGACGCCTTCCTTCAGCGATGCAGTTCATCGCCAACATCGGAAAACCCTCACATGCTCAACCTCGAAACAAGACTCAGTGGTTGGATCTTGAAACATACGTCGATGTTTTCCAGCAACGCTTTCTCCATTCTCTGCGGGGACTAGTGGTCAAAATGTCATCGGAGTCATCTATCGCCGCCGGAATCCAAAACAACTCGATGCATTGCTACAAGTTGTCAAACGCGTACACCTACCTCGTTTTGGTGAACAATTTCGTGGAGGTAGTGCGCTCCACATCGACACTGTCAATGGAGCGTCTATCCAGCAATGAGATTTTGCCAGTGATTCAACTCCTTTGCAAACTCTTCGCACTCACGCAACTGGAAGCTACTGCCGGTGAGTTCATGGAGAGCGGATGTGTCTTCCCCAGCGAAATGCCGATCATCCGTGCCAACATTGAAGAACTTCTCGTTCTCATCCGTCCTCACGCCGTGACGCTCGTGGATGGATTCAACTTCTCGGACCACACGTTGAACTCGACACTGGGTCGCTACGACGGTAATGTGTACGAGGCTCTGTATGAGTCTGCGCAGCACGATCCGTTGAATCACTCTTCGGACAAGGTGGCGTTGCACGAGTTGCTGCGACCCATTCGTGACGAAATTGCGAGTACCAAGTCGCGTCTTTAGGCGATGGTTGTCAAGCCATGTCCTCAGTGAGGTACATCTAAGTGAATCCGTAGTTCATGATTGCCTTCTGAATACATGTTAATTGGTTGTTTCATGACGGTCCTCCTAACGAATATTCAAATACGCTTACGACGCCTGTGCATGGTCGTTCTGCACAAGGTGTTACTATTTGGCAACGTACTTCTCCAATGACAATCATATCATCTCGTGGAATTGACACCCAACGCAGTTTGTTAATGACAAGATATTTCGTGCCATCTTCTTCGAGCATTTTCAAAATTCCAAAAGTCTTTAGCGTCTCAATTCTGTAGCAAAGATGATCTTCTTCCCAGACGTAGCCACTTAGCAGAATCATTTTAGTCCGCACGCCTAGTGTTGTATCCACACAACAAGGACTTGTAAACACTTTGAAAGAACCAAACGTCCATCGAACAGTACAGAGAGCTCCAAAAGCCCTAACGGACACGATCGCAGCAACAATGCCAAGGACGATAATTCCATGGCCAATTAAACTCCAAACGTAATACGAGACTGCTTCAGCTGCTGCTTTCGAATGTTTCAGACTTGACTGGTTGAGTGACGTGAGATAATACTGCATCACTGCCGCACAAAGGAGTTCGCCTCACATCGACGTCTCGTAGCAAAACAACAGGCGCTTAATAAAACAGCGCACCTTTTCCTTCATCCAGTTCATACTTTCGACCATTTCAAACAGCATCGAGAGCACTCCAGATAAATTGTAGCCCAGTGAAATGTATTGCACCTTTGCAAAGAATCCGTCTTGAGCGATCAGCATGAAGAGGTCGCTCATCAGACCCTCGACGAGGAGATATAATAGAACGGCACGATGATAATTCCTCGCTCCATGTGCTGATAGTCGTAAACTCTCTTGTACGTACACGACTGCACCTTTGAGTCGAATTTTCTCCTGCATACTACCACATCTTCTCCCGTAGCGCTTACAGGCGATATAGCTTCGCCGCATTAATATGGAGCGATATGTGATCCAGATGGCTCCGAAAAATCCGTACCAATATGACCGTCGGTAAGTTGTGTCTCCGGTATCTTTTGCCAGCCACACACCGTTGATATCGTACGTTCCGAGTCCTCTCACTTCCACATAAGCCGTTCGATCATCCACACAATACGTTCCACCTGCTTCTTCGTAGAAAGCATAGTACCCAATGCTCCCGTGGTAAAAGTAGTGTTGGAAAGCGTAGCTTTCTCCAGAACAACTCGCTGGTGTTGTGGACGACGGAGTTACTGGTTCCCTTCCCAAATAGTACGCTCCATGGATGTTGTACTGTGGCACCACAAAGTGACAGAGACGTCCATCCGGGATAGTGTAATAGTGGGTTACCATTACATTCCACCACGCCCCAGCAATCATTAACCCTTCTACCGGGCACAGCTCCAGTAGATCCTGTGTATTGGCTGCAGTATCAGCAGGAACAATCAACGCTTGAGAAATCTTGTGCGGCGTCACGAATTTGATGTAACTTCTGGCTTGCAGGAGTAGCGGTATGAGCCCCACACACATCCACACACAGAGTAGCAGTCCTTTGGCTGTTAGCAGTGGCGAGTTGTCATTTTCAGCAGTTTCTGCATACTCCTCGTCCGTAATATAAACTTTGGACTTTTTCAATATCGACAGGTGCCGACCGCCACTTCTTCCCGACAGAAACGTGCTAACACTGCCTTTCGATCTCGCCTTGGTCATAGTTTGCCGTGAGCTTAATAGATTATAATAGATGTTCTAGCGTGGTTGGCGTCAATTCCTGAAATGAGAGCTGCTGGGTCCATCGACGGTTAGAAGCTGGACAATAATATCGCATAAAATACTGGCAATGAAAACGTACCGCTCAAAATATATAAAAGCAACTCGCATCGATCGTCATGTGCAAGTTTGCAAATGAATTAGTCGCACAAGAATACTCCAGAACATGCAGACGCTCCGCTGTTACATGAATGTACCAGTTGTTGCAGCACAATTTAAAATCCCTAAACAAGACTATTTTAAGCTTTTAAGTTTTAAAAAAAGTGGTTCTTCGTTTATTTCACAAATATACGAGGAACCACTTTTTTCACAATGGAATTTCATATGAAAAATGCAAGGCTGTTTGAGAGGTCAACATCTCAAACAGACTTGCCGACTTCAGGGAAGTCATGAAATTCGAAAGGAAATTTCTAAAGATGTTCAAATTTCGCGCCTCATCACAATACCATAAGATGGCGGACAGTCGACGACTCGCGCTCGAGCGATGGCGCGAGGAGAAGCGACGCCAGAAGCAGCAGACCCAGGAGCCTTCCAAGCCATCGCGTGTTGCGCGTCGCGTGCTCTCTCACAGGTGCAAAAGCCGTAGAACCTCGTCGTAAGTGCGACAATCTCGCGTCTAACCCTTCATGTGCTCTGTAGAACGCCTCAAGGAGCTCCAATGCGCAGACGTGTAGTCCCCAAACAGCAGCATCCATCGAAACCATCTATAACGACTACAATACGCCGAATATCGCGAGAATCTGCTACATTGGAGCCAATTAAGGAGCTGGACAAGAGCCCGAAGCTGCTCTACAAGACCCCAGCCAAAACGAACAGCAACAAAGCGGCAGAAGGCGATCGACCTGGAGCTGACTCGAGTATGGAGAGCGATGATGCTGTATCTACCAATAAGAAGAGACGGAGACGACGGAGTTACATCTCCCCAAGCTCCAATGTACCGTCCTTGGCAGGTGGAGCACAGAGAATTTTGACGCCCACGAGACTCCTGCAGCAGGAGAGCGACGGCGGAATGGATGGAGATACTGACAGTGCTACGCCTGAGGTTGTGCAAGGCCCACGACGTGTTAGTGTGTTGGCGAAACGCAGAAAGAGCAACGAAAGCAATGATTCAGGACAGACGGTAACACCGTCTAAAACCTCGCAGGAAACGAGTGTGACAGAGGAGGAAAACGCGTCCTCAAGAGAGACTATTTCGCTTGGCAGTATTGGTGCAGCTCTTCGTGTTCCGCATGCTGCGAAGGAAAACGATGTGAAGAGCGAGACAAGTCCAAAGTCGGAAAAATCACTGTCGATCGATGTAAAAGACGAACTGAAACAGCCTCTGAGTGTGAATGTGGTGGATATCAGCAACGAGGACAGCGAAAGCACAAAAGTGGAGAAAGTGGAGAGCCCGAGACTCGATCGTAAGCTGGTTTTTCCCGAACGGATTGTTGTTGATCCATCACTGAAACCAACAAGAACTAGTGTTGAACTTCGGACATCTCGTAGGAGTATTTCTTCCCGCACATCACTTGACGATTCCAAGCCCATTCAATCTCTTAGCGAGCGACTAGCAAGAAATTCCAATTGGGAAATGGACGATTTTATAGTGACGAGGAATTTGGGTCAAGGAAAGTTTGGAAACGTCTACTTGGCGAAGGAGAAGCATTCCAATGTCACTGTCGCTCTGAAGGTAAACATGCATAACGTATCGCAAGCAATATTCCCAAATCCATAGCTAACGAGTGATTTCTAGGTGCTCTTCAAGTCGCCATTGACTCGTGACGGCGGAGTCAATAATTTAAAGCGTGAGGTGGAAATTCAATCGCGACTTCGGCACCCAAATGTTTTACGAATGCACGGCTACTTCTACGATGACTCATGCGTGTATCTGGTGCTCGAATACGCACCGTATGGCGAACTTTACAAAGAATTAGCAAAAGAAAAATTCTTTGCCGACGCTGTGGCTGCGCGCTACACGGCTCAAGTTATTGATGCTCTGAAATATTGCCACAGCAGCAATGTGATTCATCGAGACATTAAGGTAAGACCAATTTCTTTTGCAATTTCATTTTGATGTTAAACTTACTGTGTTCATGAGTACAGCCTGAAAATCTGCTATTGGGACAGAACAAAACCATCAAACTTGCTGATTTTGGGTGGTCGGTGGTTGCACTGAAGCCTTACAACCTTCGCAAGACCTTCTGTGGGACTCCGGATTATTTGAGCCCTGAAATCGTAATAGGCGAGCCTTACGACTACCGGACGGACCTGTGGAGTTTGGGCGTACTTACGTATGAGCTACTGGTTGGCTCCACACCGTTTTATTGCGAAAATCAAATGGAAATGTACAAGCGAATTGAACTTGCCGACTTTCAATTTCCTCCAACCCCAGCTATAAGCGAGAATGCCAAGAGCTTCATTGCTGGACTTCTCAGAAGGAAGCCGAGCGATCGGATGAGTTTGGTAGATGCAACCAAGCACCCATGGATCCAAAATCGCTCTTTTAAGTAACAATAATACACAATAAACAAAGCATCACACATTCAGCTGCCGTACTGGATTTGATCTCAAGCACCTTGATTACACAAGACGATACTTATCATTTATACAGACGACTAACGCGTCGTATTGCAGCTAACACAAGACAGTCCGTTAGCAACAAATTATACGGCACCATGAATGATACAATAGCTTACATTTGTCAGGATATCCGTGATCTGGTCGACTGGTAGAGCAGGGAAGGCGAAACGCAAATCTACTATCGAGCACCCGCCATCTCTCTTGGCCTCCAGTTGTCGAAAAATCAATGCTGTACAAATATCAACCATCACAGGGTAAGATAGCTTGAACTAAAGCATGCATCGTATAATATACTTAAGTAAACACACAACTTACCGCTCCACTCTTCTTGAGACTTCGGGGCAGACGATTTTACAGCTAGCTGAAAAATTATGAGGCCATAGTGCTCTTCCTCCTCAACGCTGAAAAACTGGCGATAATGACGCTCCGCTGCTGCAGCCGCATTGAAAGTTCCTGCCCCAACAAAAGAACTTTGTGGGAGTAGTGCACCCACATTTTCAGCCTCGATAACGGATTGGAGTCTCGCGTACTTGCGAACCGCTTGGACGGTGGTTAGCGTCTTGCCGTTGATCGTGATCCGATCATTTACGTGAATGATCGAATATGGAGCGACGTTCAGACTACAACACACAGTAAATACTCATCGCTCGTAGGACGAACACTGCTAGCAGACGTACCGAATTTCAAGTGATTTTGATCCTTGCTCGATGAGCTGTTGGTCTCTTTCTGGAAGCGAGAACTGGTAGTCTGCAGAAGGTATACCAGCCTCGTGACCAGGAGCACCGACGTTTTGGTGCTCCCAGGGTTTCTCGATAATTGTCGGAGCAGCGCCGATATGGCAAGTAGGATGTCCATTTGGCTGATGTTGCATCGCAGCACTATTCTGCTCAGAAGTAGACGCAGCATTCCTTCCTGCACTGCATTCGTTCATCGGTGGAAACGCTAATAACTCGAGTTGAGCTGGTAGTGACGAATGAGGAACTGTGTAGTCGGTTTTGTACCTAGCAAAAACAAAAATGAAAACCACAAGAATCGTGAGAGGTTATACGTGAAATGTCACGGTATCGACACGTACAGGTGGATGACTTCGAGTATCCTCAGCGTCTCGACGTTGCGATCGTGAATTTCATGAACGCTGCCAATCAAAACTCGTTAGCAAGTACAATGCACAGTATATTCTAAACAACTGACTGCATTGTATTCATCCAGCGTCGACTGCGTGTCATATCCGACGGAGGGTGTGGTTCCTCAATACTTCCCATGCATTCCACCTTCATCCAAACAGTCTGAAACCCCATTTTTGAACTTTTATCGTCAGCAAAACCTCACCAATGCCCCCACTTGCAATTCTTGCCAGTTAGACTCGTTGATAGGCGGCATGATCTTCACATCCAGCAATCCTGTGCCATCGTCTATAGTATCCACACGTTATCTTAATATTTGCAAGATAAAATGCAGCTTTATATTTTTCACTTACCAAGTTTCAGCACTGTATTAGTCCTTTTCACCAGCACCCCGACGACTTGAACACGGTTGAACTGGGCAAGGCCGACGCGATACCTGCGCGTCTGAGGGTCATACGTCACCACTGAACTGTGGAGTTGCGCAATGCACACTCGAAGTGCGCAACTCGACTCCATTACAAAAGTAGCAAATCAACCAATTTTTCAGTGTAAAATATTACTGAAAGGCTGTAACCAGTGGTGTAACCTGGGTACTTGGTATATCTGATGGCTTATTGTTTTTTGCATATCATTTTATTCTACTGCAACGATTCTGAAGGTTTTGTTCTATCTGTCAATCACGTTACGTAGACTCAAGACAATAAATTCATAATCAAATTTTCAACAATAACGACAACAAGAGCGGAGATGCCCCAAAATACAATCGGAAAGGTATGTTGATCGCTCGAGCTCAACAATTTGCACACTGTCAGTGTCCTTGTCATTTTACGCCAAATCGATATGGTTTGTGTGTGCTAGGAGTTCAAACTTCGGACGGATTCAATCGCTTTCGCAAGGTTTTCGCAGGTACGTAAGAATGTGGTGTATTTTTTAACCCACACGCTATTGCTAATTTCTTTTTTAGTTAATATTTTGGTGTTGTTGCGAATAACGGGTTGGTATGAATCACTAGGGCAAGTAAACAATGGCAAAGCAAAACGAATACTAAGAATATGGAATCACTGCAATTCCAATCATTTTCCTTACCCAGTCTTCGCGTAGCTGTAGTTTACCGGAAAAATAAAACAATGTTTTTATGTTTCGAGTGTGGTAAAGTTTGATAGCGGACCCACTCGGCCATCAGTGCCCCAACTTCCTACTCCGGCGATATGTACAAAATATGTCATGTTGGGCTTCAGATTGGAGATAATTGTCGAGGTGTCTACTCCACGATAGACTTCCACGCGATTGAGGCGAAGTGAATACGCTTCAACCGATTTGAGAGGTTCCCACACAACTCTTGCTTCCGATGAAGTCACGTTGGTTGTATTCGGCGAGGTTTTCGGCACTGCAATCGTCAGATACGTGGCTGTGTAAAACAACCACAAAATATCAGTTAGATGTCAATGTTTCGGCACATTTAAGTTTACGTACGTATAGTGTCGAGATATGAACTCCAGCCCCATCTCGCGTACCCTTGTACGAAACAACCTAGAGCAATCCCCTGGGAAAACGCTGCTGAAGGTGTTGAAAAAGCAGTAATGGGGATGATAAACGCTCCCAACATCGTGTGGTGAAGGTGGAATGTTGTTGACGGGAAAAGTGCCCACGACACGAGTATTGATACGCCAACGATCGAGTACATGACCAGATATTTTCTCCATACTCCACCACGATACACACTTTTGAAGATCTGAAAGGCTAAATAGATCGCTCCAATGCCGACCAGAGTAAACACAATGTACGTGCCTGCATTAGCGTGTAGTTCTTCGTAGCCACCGAGATCGATATTAAGCCACGGGATATATCCGATGAGATTCATGTTGATCATCACGTGAAATGGTACCACATAGCAGAATGTCCACATAAAAATTCGACGCTTGAGCGGTAGCCGTTCCCATCCATGGAACGTGTTTGATGCTGCTAGTTGGAATGCCAAACTGCTTGCTGCCAACAGAATTAATACGTCTCCATAAGAATTGATCGTGATGCCGCTATAATGTTGGCTTGAAGGCTGACCAATAAGTCTTGTGTAGAAGAAACCCCAGGTCACGAGAACATTAAACATGACAGCAGTTTTCATGCGCGGAAGCAGCCCGAATCCAGCGGTGGCAATGAATCCCACACTCAGAATCCACCACGAAAAATCACTGCAGTGCGTGCTGGATGCCGTTTTGAACTCGATCGTTTTAGGAAACCAGGAGAGGAACTCTTTTGTAGTTACTTCATTTGCCGTGGAAGAGTAAAATGCATCAGCAGCACCTATACAAGACATGTTAACATTAATATTCATACTTGAAGTGTACAAACTTTTGGGAATTGAGCAGTCCTACCAGCAAAACGATAAAATGCGCAACCACCATTAGAGCTAATGACACCAGCGTGGGCTGCTGCTCGACAGATTCTGGAATCGGCTCTGCAGTGCAGCAAAGTGCATTAGTTTCGAATGGAAGGGCTCGAATTGAGTCAAAGCATACCTATAGGGGCTAGATCCGTAAACTGCTAGAGATGAAGATTGATCTACACAAACACGGAATCACTGAGGACTTGAAAAGTTGAATAATAACAAAACACTTACCTAAAGTGCATCGTGTAGGACACCTGAACGCTGTCCACTCTGATTCAAATGGGCGGCAGTCAACACCCCACAAACCGCACGACGTTCCGAAACCCCACGAGCGACAACTAAGGAATTCAGGCTCACTTCCGTCTTCCATGACAGCAGCGAAAAAACTCAAGTAGACCAGAAGGATCAGAAGTGCCAACGAGATTGAAAAGTAGATAAGCGAGACCCAATACTTGGTTAACCACACAACGATCGCATCTTTCGGGTTTAGAGCTTTAGTCGGTGGGAGTTGTACGCTTGATGCACTTGCTCGATCTTCTTCAAGCGAATGTTGCGAGCACTCAGATCCATCAGAAACTTTCTTGTCGGAGTGTGGTCGAAATCGAATAGCTAACCACTTGACCCTTTTGGTCAATGGATGAACTTCTGGGACTCGACTCATGCCTATCTAGCTCAACTGCAAAAGAAAAAATACAGACACCTTGATAATCCGGTGTCTGGAATACTGCAGGTTGACTGTTGACTGCATCTTGTTGAACATCCGAAAAAAGCATGGTACCGTTGTCCAGAGACCAAGATACATCAGATTGGTCGCATTATCGATCAAATTGGCGCTCCATTCTCATCAACAACCTACATGTACACACTCCTGCTATTGCTGCAACGCAGAAATATTACTTCAAGTACATTTATCTCCATGATCAAACTTGCTTGTTGCAACACTTCATCCAATATTTGAAGATAGCATACGTAATACATGGTAACAGCATCTAAAAACGAGGAACTCTTGCGTCTGCCAAGATACAACTTCAAGGCAGGATCTCATAACGAGGATTAATTTGAGCTTACGGCGAGTCAGTTCACTAGTTCAGGACGGCCTCCAACAACGCTTGAGTAGCCTCAGCAGCTTCGCGTACATCGGGGTCAGCTTCCGTCTCTGCGACGGCTAGAGGACGCACAATCTCTAGAGTGCTTTCAGTGGTGCTAGGGTCGTTAAGCCTCGGCACGATGAGCCCGAGAGTACGCAGTGCCCGGAAACGCAAGTTCGCTGTCTTGGAAGTGCACTGCTCCAGCACCATCCCGATGACGTCCCTTAATTTATCCATCTTCTGCAGCTCTGGTGCAAGGAGCTCCACTGCCAGCAACCCCGTAAGCCGCCCATGGAATGTGGATTGAAGGCACACTGATACACGATAAACGCACTTCTCAGCCACCCACTCACTACCTAACGACTTCCCCAGCGAGGGAAGTTTTTCGCACACGACTGCACGGACTTCATGAACTGCATCACCCAAAAGCTCTAAGCATGCATCAGCGAAATCACCCGGTAATGCAGCACCATCATCACGTTCGGCCCATGCAGCCACGCAATGAACAAATTTTACACGTACTCGCCATTGAATTGAGGTACGCAGGGCCTGGATGGCGGGGAAAATCATTGCGGTAACAGTATCCGACGAGCTGTCACAGTAACGCGCCATCTCTTCCAGAAGCGACGCACGCACAGTAGCATCTTGACTTTCATCTAAGAATTGGGTAAAGATCGGAACAAGCTCATCGTAGTAATTACTACCGATGAACTGTAGTGAACGACCAACCGATTGCGCCAAGGACAATCTTACAGCCACTGACACATCAGTCGAAAGCGAATATGTTGCCGGCAATACACTGCGGACAAACTTAACCTGTGCAGCAACCAAATACTCGGAGTTTTCGCTAGACTCGCCATTAGGCTTGTCATCTCCGTGTGTAACCGAGGCTGCAGATTTTGAACCTGATGTTTGCAGAACAGCGATGTTTTTGAGTGCCTCGCCGAGTAGAAATGCGCCTTCAGCGCAGGCGCGGCGAACTTCTACAGTAGGGTCACCAACCATCGACACAAAATGATCGACAAAGACATCAGTGTACTCTGCACCAAACGCTCTACAGAACGCAGGTAAAGTACGAGCAGTTTCCAATCGCACTTGCCACGATGAGTCTGACGTGTATGTGTTCACCATTGGCACCATCTGACAATAGAGCAGACGTAGTGTCTGGTCTACTTCCTCCTGCGATTTGTTCTTGTCCTCAAGCAGTAGACGACGCAGGGTAGTGGCTAGAGTGATGCAACCTTTCACTGCGAAAATGCGAACAATGTCATGACTATCTGCCGTCGATTTCTCTAGAAGCTGAACCGTCCAAGAAGCAACAGCAGAACCACCAGCTGAAGCTAGATCACCAATGACGGATGTTACAGCGCGACGAACCAGCGGGTTGTCATCG
Organism: Phytophthora megakarya; assembly: GCA_002215365.1. NCBI lineage: Eukaryota > Oomycota > Peronosporomycetes > Peronosporales > Peronosporaceae > Phytophthora > Phytophthora megakarya. Next base: position 99,728 of record NBNE01000003.1, read on the forward strand.
TTGCACATTCGGTCAAGCATACCTCGAAGCTGAACGCGAACATCCCCAAGCACACGCGGATAAACCATAGAAAGAAGCGCCACAGGTACAATTCTGGCGGTTGGGCTAGAGCTAATGCTCAGTCGCGCAAACATTGGCACCAGTAGCTTATCCACATCGACATCTGTCAATGACGGGATCAACATCTTCAGTGCATTCACCATAACGTCCCATGTAGCATGGTTCTCGATAATCGACAAGCTTTCAAGTACATGAAGCACCACCGCGAGCAATAATTCATAGCGATGACGTTTGCTAACTCGGTCACCAATAGACTTCGACTCCTTCGCATCCACAAATTGTTGCATTCGTGCCGTGCGAACGGCAAGCCACCCAAGAAATTGAATGGTCCTGATGACAGTGCTTTCACCCTTATCATCATAGTCGTGAATAGAGGCGAATAGGTTCAGCAAGAAACGGCGTTCTGCGCACATCTCTCCATTACGCTCTTCCTCCATCGTGGTGCTTTCACCCTTATCATCATAGTCGTGAATAGACGCGAATAGGTTCAGCAGGAAACGGCGTTCTGCGCACATCTCTCCATTACGCTCTTCCTCCATCGTCTCAATATCGTCCAACAACGCAGCATCCCAAGCTTCATTCCCCGGTAATAATCGTTCTAGCGGGTTCGAATATTCCAGGTCCATTGTTGGAGGATGATATTCCTCTGTGCTGAGGTACTGGAATAAGGCCTTGGTCACCAACTTCGGGAAGGTAAGTACACCTTGATGAATTTTCATCTGGAAGACACGGAAGGACATTCGGTCCTGCTCCGGAATTGGACGTTCGGTTTTTTGCTGACGAATGTTCATTGACAACTGCCTACGTAATGCCTTGTAGTCATCCGGAGGAACGATAACAAGCTGCAACTGCAGCGGTCGAGTAGCGGTCTCAATTAAGCGCAGGGTTTCTTTATGTGTCATTTTCGTGACTTGGTGACCATTCAGACCAACAAGCCAACTCGAGCGTTTAACGTTTGCGCGCTCAGCGGCACCTCCAGATTTTATGTCCACAACAATCGTTCGCTCCAGAATGTTTTCAACTGTAAGTCCAAGGGGTCCTGCGGGAATGGAGGCAGGATATGGCTCGTTAGCACCCATGACAGTCGAAATGGGCTGCTCTGGGTCCCAATCAAAACCGACAATTCCACGAAAGTCGCTGACAATGCGGTCCTCAGTCAGGAAGGTATTCACTGCGCGGTCTAAGCTAAATTCCGAATTCAGCAGCAAATCCACCAACACTTTGAACTCCACTGCTGAAGGGCCTGCCACAGCATCTTGCATAGACTCCACAGCTTGACACAACACTTGAAGACCGTACTTAGGCTCGACAGGGCCCTTTGCAGTTTCTCCATCCGCCAATGTCATTACTACATCACCATCATTGTCTCGTGGAGGTGATTTTGCCGCATTAGCTGAGGTTACACCATTAGACCTTGGTGTAGACTGTTGAGTAGGTAGCTGAGCAGTATGAGAATCTGATGCGCGGCGAAATCGAAGTGCTGAAGGAACAAGGACGCGCTAGAAAAAAGTGAAAATATGAGTCGACCCACAACAAAAGAAAACAATAAACGACTCCCACCTCCTTGGACAGTTGCTGCACTACCGCAGCACAGTTCTCCTCATTCAGCACCGTTTCTCGGAACGACAGCAACACGTCTGATTTGTGAATGCCAGCAAGAGCCGCAGGTCCTCCCGGCTGCACTTGCTGCACCACTGCTCGGCCAAACACATTGCCGATCTGCCAGCGGAAATTGCCGCTCGACATCACCACCTCGTACGTTCCAGATCCGTACAGCGATTCCTCTTCAGTCTGCGAATTGTCCGTCGACGCAACACTCTTCTCCTTGTCTTTTGCTGCTGGTGACGACAGCGGCGTCAACTGATGCGACTCGATCGCCGTGAGCGCCGATGGCGTCTGTGGCAGTGACGCGGACGACTGCGACGGCGTCTGCGGACTCTTCACCGCTCCCGACGGCGGCGACACTGTTCTGGCCGCAGAAGGCGACGGAGGCAGCTCTCCGTTCGAAGCCTTGGGCTTCGCTTCGTCCTCGTCGTCGCTTCCCTCGTCGAAGTCGGCGTCTGCTCCGTTCTCCGAGAAGAAAATCTCCACCGCCTTCTGCATATCGTTGTGCGTGCGGCTCAGCAGACTCAGAATGACGTCGCGCTTCACTTCTCCGCCCAAGAGGCCGCTCAGCTCCTCGGCCTTGGGCGTCCAGTCGTCAGGCGCGTCGATGTCGATGTCCACGGGCTTGCGAGGCAGCGCGGGCGTCTCTGCCCACGTGTCCGCGTCCTCCTCGTCCGAGCCCTCGACGTCGTTCACTTTGCACTCGGCGCCGCTCTGCGCCTCCGCCTGGAAGTACAAGTCCACCGCCTTGTTCGGGTCGTTGCCTGCCTGCGTCAGCAGCGCCAAGATGCGCTCGCGCGAGACGTCGCTGGGGCCGATGATGGCGCGGATGACGTCCACCAGCGCGTCCTGCTGCGTGGCCTCCATGCTCGAGTTCTGTAGCCGTTTCGATGTCCGATCCCGGGATAACGAGGCGCTCTTTTACCGGCGGACGAGGGCTGTCCAGACGTATTGTAATACGGAGGAAGGAGTCTAAGAGCGCGGAGCTGCCGAGCTGAGTCGCCTGCGCACCAGGCCTTTTTCTTCGATTGAAGGGGGCAATTTCGGGGGATTCAAGACTTATGTTGCGCAAAACCTCATCCCGCAACTGTAGGGTAAAGAAGGTTTAGTCCGACCTGAACATATTTTTAGTCCTGCACTATTACAAATTGCATTTACTAATAGTACCATCGAATCCTTGGAGATGGCGGGAAGCTTAGCGACGGTCTTGGTACGAGTCTACACCCGCCGTAGAGGCTAGAATGTGTGTATTGATTGCTGTATTACCTGCGCGGCATGACAGGGCGAGGATCTGCGCAATAAGATACAAGGCGCGCGGCTGCTGGTGGTGGGGGCGGGCGGCATCGGACCGTCGTAGAGGCTAGAATGTGTGTATTGATTGCTGTGTTACCTGCGCGGCATGACAGGGCGAGGATCTGCGCAGTAAGATACAAGGCGCGCGGCTGCTGGTGGTGGGGGCGGGCGGCATCGGCTGCGAACTGCTCAAGAACCTCGTGCTCAGCGGCTTTGAGGACATCCACGTGATCGACCTGGACACCATCGACGTGTCGAATCTGAACCGCCAGTTTCTCTTCCGCTCGCAGCACGTGGGGCAGTCCAAGGCGCTGGTGGCCAAGCAGATCGCCACGACATTCAACCCGCGAGCAAAGATCACGGCGCATCACGGCAACATCAAGAGCAGCCAGTTCGGCATCGAGTACTTCCAGCAGTTCGCACTGGTACTCAACGCACTGGACAACGTGGACGCCCGTAAACATGTGAATCGCCTGTGCCTGGCCACTAATACACCGCTCATCGAGAGCGGCACCACGGGCTACTTGGGTCAGGTCTACGCGATCAAGAAGGGCGAGACGGAGTGCTACGAGTGTACGCCCAAGGTCACGCAGAAGCAGTATCCTATCTGTACCATCCGCAGCACTCCCGAAAAGATGGTACATTGCATCGTGTGGGCCAAAGAGTGCTACAAGCTGCTGTTCGGAAAGATGGAGGACTCCATGCTGTGGGAGGACCCGACCAACGAGGACAAGTCGGCGTTTATGGATCTTGTCACGCGTGCTCAGGACATGCAGTTGGACGATGTGACGCAGCTGCAGGAGTACGCGTGCGGTGTCTTCCGAGGGCTCTTTGATCTGGAGATTAAGAAGAGACTCGAAATGAAGACGTACAAGACGGCAGCCAAGCGTCCTCAACCTTTGGTGCTGGAGGAGATTGTTGGCGCGGATATTGTCCAAGCCATTAACCTGAACGATGCAATCGCGCAGAAGCAGGCGAATGGAAAAGTGTGGAATGACCGCGACGTGTGGAGCGTCTCGGAGTGTGTGACGCGCTTCGTGTCCTGCATCGTGCGGATCCTAGGAAATGAGCAGTCGCGTGCCAACCTCGGTAGCTACGAATTCGACAAGGATGACGCCACTGCCATGGAGTTCGTGACCGCGGCTGCAAACCTGCGTGCATCTGTGTTTTCCATTGCAATGGAGTCGCTGTACAGTTGCAAGGGTATTGCCGGCAACATCATCCCAGCTATTGCTACTACGAACGCTATTGTGGCCGGTTACCAAGTGCTGGAAGCGTTCCGTATTTTGCAGGCCGCGAAGCCGGTGGGAGAAGCCTGCAAGTTCACACTGTGCAACCGTTCATGGAACGCTCGTGGTGAGCTGCTTCAGCCAACTACTCTCGCGAAGCCCAATCCGCAGTGCTACGTGTGCTCCAAACACACAGTGGAGCTGGCCGTGGACACCAGTCGCATGTTGTTGCGCGACTTGGTGGATCAAGTGCTCAAGAAGAAATTGGGTGTGAACGAGCCCACGATCTCCATCGGCGCCAACACGATCTACGAAGAAGGCGAAGACGCTGAGACGAGTCTGGCTGTGAACCTGGAGAAGAAGCTCGTGGATCTGCCAGGGAAGGGAATCCGACACGACACCACTGTGTCGATTGAGGATTTCTCTCAGGATTTCCGTTGCAACATCCGCGTGTTGCATCGCGACGAAGAAGAGTTCGGTGAAGAGGCCACGGAGCTGTTCGCATTGGGTGGCGACGTCGCTCAATTGGCGGCAGATTTGAAGGCTGAAGAGGCCAAACAAGCAGCTCTCCAGTCAGCTGAGGTCGGAGGCCACGGAGCTGTTCGCTTTGGGTGGCGACGTCGCTCAATTGGCGGCAGACTTGAAGGCTGAAGAGGCCAAACAAGCAGCTCTCCAGTCAGCTGAGGTCTCTGCTGCGGACGAAGAAGAAGACGAGGGTTTCGAGATGGTGGAACCAGTGGAGACGCCCGTGCACAAGCGCAGCAGAGCACCAGATGCAGTGGAAGCGACTTCAAGCAAGAAAGTCAAGTCTGACGTGGTGGATCTGCTCTAGATTCGTACTTAGGCGAATGCAACTTTTGTTTTTCACTTGATCTAACTATGGCCCATTCCCTCTGCGATCAAAAGAGACCTATCGTTATTACTGGAACGACAGGAAGAGGTCGCGACGGCCACGACGAGCGGCCACAACGAAGGCAGGCGAAGACAAGGCGCGGCACAGCGCTGGGCGAGAGTGTCGCCGGTCATGAGCAGCGCAGAGAACCCGAAAGACGCCGCCAGTCCCGCCCCAGAGCGGCCTGCAGAGCCTGTGCGAGAGAATAGCCACGTTCCAACGTCTGCAGAGGCCTCTACGCCCCAGAAACCGACGCAGAAGGCCAAGGACCTTCACTCTGAGAACGAATACATCATCGTGAACACGTGGGATGGCTGTAGTCCCTGCAAGAAACGACGTCGAACGAAGCACGGCGAGACAGAACGAGATTTGCACGTGAATGGAGCTGTTGTTGCCTCGGAAGAGCAGACACAGGAGAGTGCAGAGAAGAAGGAAGAGAATGCACAAACTCCCAAGGAAAACGGACGCGTGGAAGACGAGAAACAGACGGAAGTGAATGGAACGACGGAGACACCAGAAGAACAGGAACAGAAAGCAAAGATAAAGGAGGTACAGGTCAATGGCGAAGCTGGTGACGAGCTGGAGAAGAACCAAGAGGAAACAAAGACGGTGCCACCACGCGTGCCGTCGCCTGGAGTCCACACAGGCGTTGATATGGTGTTCCCAGACGACGAGGAACCTATTGAACTTTGTATGTTTTCGAGCGATGCAAGTGTAGAGTCACCTCCTCGTAGATCGAAAAGTGCGGTGAAACCTGCACCTGAAGCTGCAACTCCAGCAACATCTACACCTGCTGCACCTTCGACGACACCCACAGATAAAATCCCCGGGACACCTGCGTCTGTCACTGCAGAGGATTCAGCAACACCAAATTCTGTGAATCGAACCATAGGGAGGAGGAAACGAAGGAAGAAATTGAGCTATTCTGTTGCTCGAAGCAAAACAGCGACTAAGGAGAAGCAGGAACAAACTGTGCCCGCATCACCTGCATTGGAGGACAAGCTCAGCATTGCAGTAATCGGACAGGCAGCTGAGAATGGAGTGGACGGCGATTCCGTCGATGCTGCACCGCCATCACCGGTATATCCTGACGCAGACGCTTCGCATCTGTACCCGTCTACTTCTGAAGGCGCACCGTGGCGATGGGAAGATGTTGACCCGTATTTCGATCCACTAGTGCAAAGTGACTTGGATAACCTGACTCGGTGGCGCAAGGAAAATGCTGATTTTATTGCTGCGAATCCAAAATTGTGGCGGAATGTGTCGGGGATGGAGAGTAAGCGTGCAGTATTAGAGGCCATGCTCGCAGATGCTTCAGACTCGACTTCTCATGTGGAATTTCCTATTCGACGGGGACGTAGTTATCGTGACGTATGGGAGGAACGCGACTATCTTGACCACCACAACCGCGATAGATTAGTGGGAGAAACGCATGTGAAAACTCCAGTGAAGATTAAAAAGAAGCGCAAAGGCGTTGCCGACAGAGAAGGCTCGTTGCTTGTGTCTCATCGAGACCTGGTATACGGATATGATGATGATCTCTACCAGCGATTCAGAAATTTCCTGGAGGATCGAGTGAAGGCATGTCAGTCAGACTTACCTCCAGCAACACCTCCAACACCTCCTACTAGACGCCAACTCGTTGGTACGAAAGTGGAAGAGAATGGCGCAGAAACGACTCCACAGGAAGTTGTATTTGATGAAGAAGTTCTTCCTCGTTTTCCCGTTCATCAATTACATCCCGCATCACTGGGACTTTGGAAGTTACGCAAAAACCAAGAACCAGAGTTTTCAGTTGTGCACCCTGCTTCCGTACATCGTGCTCAGGTTCCAGCTCGCTGGAAAGAGGAGATGAAGCGGCATCACCAACAGCAGTATGAACTCCAACTTCAGCAAACCGATGAGTTAGCCGACCCAAGTGATGGGGATGATGAAAGTGATAGCACGCACAATCAACTCCGTGTCACCATTCCCAACAGCGAGATAACGGATGGACTTCCGTCTTTTGGCAATTGTGTGGAAGAGGATGAAATATCGCAAGCGCTCGATGCTTCGATGAGAAAATTGATACCATTGTCCATGTATAATTGGCGGACTGCTCAGCTTGTGAACGACAGAGCAGCGTGCAGTATCCAATGCGCATCAATCCTAGAGGGCGAAGCTGCTGCTGCACGAGGGCTTGAAGATATATTTTTGCAGTTGTGTCCTCCAGATGACTCTATTGTCGACTTTTCTGGACCTCCTGGTTTTGGTCCAACTCGGCAACCACGACCATCACAGATTACCAGCGCTCCTCATGATGTGATCGCGTATAGTGTGCGCCATGATATCGCGGACAATTGCTCGCTAGCTGTGGCAGCGTCGGTGGAATTTGCTCTTGGGCTCAGCATGGGTGATGTGGTCGACGTACTTGATCGGAATGGCTGCTGGAACTATGGTGAAGTCGTTCAAACGTACTCTGAAGACAGGCTGGGGACTTGTAAATTTTTGTTAATGCGGTTTTCGCTGTGGTCTGAGGACACCGTCGAATGGATCGCGGCCACCGAGGGCCGTATAGTGCCCCATGGTGTCGCTGATGGCTCACGACCGTGTTCAATTGGTCCTACTCGTAACCACCGAGTTCGTGTTCGATACGATCAGAGTCTTGCAAGGGTACTGGAGCGATCATTCCCCCAGCGACAGGCAAAACTAGCTGCAGCTGCTTCAGAAATGCTAGCACGACAAGAACACAATATTATGATACGATCCTCGAGTGACCAGCAGAAGACACCCCAAAAACGTAAAAGGAAACGGCCAGCCAAATCTACATCTGTGACTACGACACCTTAGTCGTGACTAAAGGTGTGGAAACATATAGGCTACGTATAAAGAAATGGGTTTCGACCAATGTGGTAAAAAGTTCGCAAGAACTAAGGAAGCGAGGAGCCTGAATCGACGAAGGTCAGTGCATTGAAAACTAATTTAGCGCTTGTGCGAGAAATTGCTCTTGTATTTTTAGGTGGTACAATTTGTGTGTCAACAGCGCGCCAGGCACACGTGATTTAGCATTGGCGGAGGTATGTATGTGCCGTTGCAGCGCAACAACTTCCGCTGTCCGCCCGATGGCCTGAAATCACCTCAAGCCACAGTCGCCATGTCGGCTGGTGTTGCCGTCATGGGAGGAGTTGGAAGCCCTGGAAAATATCATTGTCAGTTCCCTGCTCGGCAGCGCAAACGACTACAAGTTGGATCAACGAACTTGTCGAGGTGCAACGCAGCAGCAGAAGTTACGAGTTTGCCTAGTCCGTCACCTGCTAAATCGAATGCTTCGATTGGTATTGACCGTCTTGGCGAGACGAACATTGGTGTGATGAAATCTACTCTTGACGCACCAAAACGTCGAAGTCCAACCAAGTACCGATCGAGTGAATCAGGTAAAATCAAACCCCTTGTTCTGCGAACAGAAGCCCGCCGGCTCAATGTCTTAAACTCAACTGATACCGGTAGAAGCACGGATGAGAATCGAGATTTGGGTGGCACGAAAACTCCGAAACAAAAACCAGTTATACACGATAAAACAGAGCTCCCCAGTCTTCAAGCTGGAAACAATGCTCAAGACGTACAAGGGATCCCTAGCAAGGAGAAAATATTGATGGCACACAATCGTGCAAAACTGTACGATGTATTCATGGAGAGGTATGGCTCGATGCGTGCTGTCTTCCGAGCATTCGATAAAGACCGAAATGGAATGATTTCGGCACAACGCTTTCAAGACATGGTTGAGGCTGCCGAGGTAGATCTGACACCGGATGAAACTTGTGCACTCTACAGAGCTGCAGACGTCAATGGAGACAATACTATGGCATTCCATGAATTCGTTCAAATGTTCACACCGAGTGCTAGCGCTGTCGAATCAACGACCAGTGCGTTTAGCCCAATGCATGAATTGGTGCAAGACCCGAGTTCATCAATAGCTATCAAGTATCGCTCTCCGTTAGAGTTATCGCCACGTTCTCGACGTCGAATGAAACAGTTGCGCAAGCAAGTTCTCGATGAGCTTCATCTAAAGCATAGTCTTGCAATTGGTGTGCATGGTGGCAAACCTGAAGAACTTCTTACGTACGCCTTCAAAAATGTAGATTCAGATAACGATGGTTTGTTGTCATATGGTGAGGTGGAGCACGCATTGGGACGTGGGTATTTGCAGCTAGAAGGTTCCATACCAGCGAGTGATATGCGTGAAATGTTGCATCTTATGGATCGAAATAGCGATGAGCAGATCAGTCTACGTGAATTTGTGCGCTACTTCGCGGTCGGGGATCGTGAAGTACCTAGCGACTTGGTAGACAACGCGCGCAAGAAAGAACTTGCATCTTTGCATTTTAAGCGCACGGTGAAGCTGACACCTCGTGAAGAAGTTGACCCGATTTTTGCTCGATGGAAGAACGGAACACTTCAACAAGAGAAGCCTCTGAATATTACCGATGCCAGAGATTTGAGCCCCGGGACTTGTCTTCCAGAGCAACTCAACAAACGAACTGCGGCGATAATTAACGGTGTTGCATCCCCAGCTCACAAAACGAAAGGAGAGGTCGCAGGCAAAACACCGCTATTACCTTCTCATTCATCCTTTCAACTCGAGATTGATAGCTGCCCATCAGCATCATGTGGAACGGGTAGCCCTGTCGTGACTGTACTGACTCCTGTTTCTCAGGATCGGTTCTATCATCGACGTCGTGAACGAACTGACTGGAGTCGTGTTGGCGTGGGAGGTAATGGTACTGGGGCGAATACAGGGCTGTACCAATCTGCCCAAGAACGCTTTATGACTACGACCAATGAGGCCTACAGTCCGCTCTATCGTGCACCACCATCCGTAAAGAGTGACGACGTTAATGGCTCGTTCCTTATAATGAGAGATGGAAAACCCACTCCAACCATTGAGGAAGAAGCACGCCGTGCACGACGCACCACTCGCTACGAGCAAACGCAGACTTTACTACAACAGTTTGAAGAGGATAATGCACAAGCAGAACGATTCAAGGACTGGAAGTCGCGCGCCAACATACGCAAAGTCGCCGGTGATCGATTTCGCTATCTCGACAAATTGCAAGAACAGGAACATCGTATTGCTGCACGCGAGGGCAACATGCAACGTCGTCATGGTGGCGCTAACTTCTTGAGAATGTGGGCAGGAAGTGCTGAATCGCAGTTCAATCACCAGAACTCCACGATGTAACTTTATCTTGAAAACTGTGAAATGGATTGGATTCAAATGCCAGGTAGAATTGAGTGATATCAACAATGTGACTGGGATGACGAAAATTTATCCCGAAAACTTCTCCACTAACTCCGATGGTGAGTCACTGGACTTGATGCGGCGGACCCATTTTCCCGTGTTCTCGTCCTGTTGGAATTCCGCAGTCCGGTAGTTGTACGGGAAGTTTTGACGCAGGAAACGAGCATCCTCGTAAATCTCGTGAATTTCTTCCCCAACTTCGAAGTTCGAGAGAGCAGCCAACTCGCTGGTTTAGCATAACATAGATGAGTTAGCAAGTCGCTAAAGCAATGATCAAACCAGAATATCATACACCACTTACGTGAAATAATCCTTCTGGCGAGTTCCCAACTGGTGTAGCTTCCTCACACCGTCCTTTAGCGTACGGAGGTACGCATAGAAATCCTCGTACATATCTTCCTTAGAAGGGAGAGCCACGGACCCAGCAAACACACGCGCAATCCATCGAGCCTGAAGCTGGAAGCAAAGGAATGGTAGGTTGCTGAACGGGAGACCAACGAAAGCCGCTGTGGCGTCCTCGATGGCAAATAATTGTTTGTAGACAGGAGCCACAGCAGTTCCATTCGTCGTGCATTGCAGCAGGTCCGCAGCGATCTCGTCATTCATACCATTCAGTTGAACGAATGCCTTAGGGAAAAGCAGGTCGGCAGGGAAGAGGTCCTTCGTTGTGTACAGGTATCCAGTGCAGTGCATGATCTCGTCCGGAGAAGCGATCGTAGATCCATCCGTGAACACCACCGAGCCATCTTCCGTGATGTGGTCAATGGCAGGCTTCAGAACACGCGGGTCTTCCGGATCGATCGCCTTCGGATCATAGTCCAATGTAGCAACAATCACCTCGGAAGCACCACTTCGAGCAAGCTCCAGGGAAATGTCTTGTCCTGAAGGTCCACGTCCAATCACCACAACACGCTACACAAGTAACGTTAGAAAAACTCCTACACATCTCCAATTCTTAGATCGTACCTTGCCCTTGTAAGGCTCCGACGTGCGGTAAGATCTCGAATGCGAGACAACGCCTTTAAAGTTGTCAATGCCTTTAATGGGGGCAAATGACGGCTTGGAGAAATGGCCGTTGCAGACTACGATGCGGTCGAACTCTTCTTCGTAGTCCCCTCTGGTTCCTGAGGACACGGCAACCTTCCACTGCCCTGACTGCTTCGACAGACTCGTCACGACCGAGTTGAGCCGCACCAAGTCGTCCACCGCGTAATGCTTCGAGTAGTTCTGCAGATACGTCAGCACGTCGACGTGTGAGGGGAAGCTCGGAACCCCCTTCTGGAACGGGAACTCCTTGAGTTGCATGATGGCGGTCGGCAGGTTCGTGTGCAGCGACTTGTAGAGCACTGAGGACGGGGCGTCTCCCGCTTCGTCGTACTTCCACACTCCTCCCACATTGCCAGCCTTCTCGAACACAACCACGTCGTGTCCTACGTCGCGCAGACACTTGGCAGTGACTACATAACCGAATTAGTGTACTATACTAATGCAACAATAGTAGTAGTACGTAAGTGTTCCCTACTGATGCCTGCAGCGCCACCCCCGATAATTCCCACTCGAACACTCTTCGTCATCATTAGTGTACTATACTAATGCAACAATAGTAGTAGTACGTAAGTATTCCCTACTGAGGCCTGCAGCGCCACCCCCGATAATTCCCACTCGAACACTCTTCGTCATTGCGCAAATTCCCAACTGATAACGTTCCAATCCAAAGTCTCTGATCTTGCGCATCATCAGCCCTAAACTGATGTAGAAAACGCCAAGTTAGTGCCATGTTACGTTGGCCATGAGTTCAGACCGGACGAGAATGGCAGATGACAATAATCTGCTGCCGGATCAGTCCCCGTTTCCACCGCTGCAATTGACTTTCGAGGAGCAGCAGCACTGTCACGACTTGAGTCTGCAATTGCTGGAGCGGACACTGCACAGTTACAGCCGGATCAGTCTCCGTTTCCACCGCTGCAATTGACTTTCGAGGAGCAGCAGCATTGTCACGACTTGAGTCTGCAATTGCTGGAGCGGACACTGCACAGTTACGACGAACGGTTGGCAGGCATCACACCTCGACCCCATGCGAACCTCGACAGTGCGCGATGGAAGCTGCAGCGGACACAGGACAACGCGTCGCTCTACTCGGAGCGCATCCGACGCGTGCGGACGGATCTCCATCTGCCGGAAGACAATTGGGACGACCCGACCGTCCTCATGATGGTCGGCACGATCCCGGCGTCTCTGGACGAAGTGATGCTCGGCATGGCCATTCCCTCGTTTGAAGCCTTGAAAATCCGAGTATCGTCACTAGGACAGCAGGAGATCGGCGGTGCAATGCTCGCGAGACTCGTGGGACCCACTGACGAGAAACCGTTCCAGAATTTGTCCATCATGTACATGGTGAGTCAACTGCCGTGGTTGGTGAGCAAAGTGGTGAAAGCGCGAGATTTTCTGCTCATTTCGGCTTCTGGAGTCATCACCACAGCCGAAGGAGAGCGAATTGGATACGACCTACTGCAACCAGCTCCATTGCCGCAATGTGAGCCCCAACCCAAGTTGATTCGAGGCAAATTTATGATCGGCGCTCTCTATCGCCAACAAGAAGACGGCAACGTGGACGTCTACATTCAGCAGTATGTCGAGGCGATGGGTAATCTCTTCGACTCCTTTATAGTCACATCGACGTGGCAAGCTCTTGTGGGCTTCTTGAGCTCGCCGATGCTTGCTGAGCACAAGAAACTACAGTGGTGTATCGCCAATATGAAAAGCGCACGACGAAGAGGGTTGGCGAACGAACTTTCGGGCTACTCGAGGAGTTGTTCGCTGTGTTCTGTGGCTTTTGGACGGACAGTTCGTAGTCGCAGTAGTGACCAACGCAATTGTGTGCTGTGTTTAGCTCCTGTGTGTCCGAACTGTCGAGAAGAACAAGTGTTGAGGGAACTGGAGCGACATCCCAAGAAGCAAAAGCTGCTGATCAAGAAAAGGCACGTGTATGTATGTCGACCGTGTCAAGAGTTCGTGCAAAGACACAAACCCGCTGACATCGCGAGATATCATATCATGGAGCAACTGACTCCAGCATCAGATTCGAGTGGAGCTGGCACTGGACAACTCACTTGGGGGCTTCTGTACGGAGATTCCGTGCCCGCGTGGTCGCCTACACGATCGTTGTCAATGTCCAGTGAGTCATTTCAGTCGTTTGGATGGGACGTTGACACTTAACTCAGTTCATGAGTGAATCTAACGAAAACAAAGTTTTGGCCCATATTCGGATTGTTTGAATTTTGCAGGGAGGCATGGAGATCAAGTTCACTGGATGCTTCGGTGGACGAAACCTCCTTGATTCTGCAGTATATGCAAATGCTTATATGCGGATACGGGTCATGGTTCTCTGAGTCGTGTACGTACAGGAACGCTCAATCTAGCTAAACACTTTGACAAGGTCAGCAGCTTTGGTACTGGGCTTGTGACGACGAACCCACTTGCCAGTTGCCGGATCCAGACTAAACTCAGCCGAGCGGAAGTCGTGTGGGAAGTTAACACGGAGGTAGGCGGCGTCTTCATACATTTCGTGGATGTTCTCGTCGACAACGGTGCCGGAGTGAGTCCCCAAATACCTGTTTTCATGAAAAGCAACAGTAAATATGCAGTATCTGGTATGGATGTGTCAAACTTACGTGAAGTAGTCTTTCTGTAGACCGCTCAACGAGTGCAGCTTCCTGACAGGACCTTCAATCTTGCGGACAGGCTCGTAGAAGTCCTCATACATTTCCTCCTTCGACGGTAGGACCACGGATCCGTCAAACACACGAGCTACCCATTTGGACTGCAACTCGAAGCACAGGAACGGCAGGTTGGAGAACGGCAGACCAATGAATGCAGCAGTCGGGTCTTCAATGGAGAAGAGATGTTTGTACACTGGAGCCACAACAGTTCCAGTTGTCGTAGCTTTGCCCAAGTCCTCCGCCACTTCGTCGCTCACATTATTGGGAGTCACCGGTGACTTGGGGAACAGTAAGTCTGACGGGAAGAAGTCGTTGACAGTGTACAAGTAACCCGTGCAGTGCATGATCTCATCAGGTGCAGTGATTGAAGATCCGTCCGTGAACACAACCGTACCATCTTCAGTAATGAAGTCAACAGTGGGTTTCAGAATTCGCTTGTCGTGCTCATCGACAACGTTCGAGTCGTAGTCTAACGCAGCAACGTAGACTTCTTTGACTCCACTTTCGGCAAGCTCAAGCGAAATGTCCTGTCCCGAGGGTCCACGACCGATAATGAGAACACGTTTGTTCTGGTACGGCTGGGGGGTGCGATACGAACGTGCATGCGAAACAACACCTGTGAAGTTGTTGATGCCCTTGATGGGAGCTTGCCAGGCTTTGTTGAAATGGCCGTTGGCCACCACCAACCGGTCGAACTCCTCGTCGTAGACTCCCTTCTCGTTCGACTTGACGCTGATTTTCCACTGGTTTCCCACCTTTGAAACACTCGTCACTGTCGTATTTGTACGAACAAACTCATCGACCCCAAAGTGTTTCGCATAGTTTTGGAGATATGCGAGCACATTGGCATGTGACGGATAGCTCGGAAGCCCCGTTTGAAACGGGAAGTCCTTCAACTGCATAATGGAAGTGGGTAGATTTGTGTGCAGCGACTACAAACCAAACCATCAGCATTATATCCAGAACCAACTCAAGATGACATGTACGTACCTTGTACAGCACCGAGGAGGGTGCATCTGCAGCGTCGTCGTACTTCCAGATGCCTCCCAAGTGAGCACTCTTCTCGAACACCACAACATTATGGCCAACTTCTCTCAAACACTTGGCAGCGACTACAATAAATGGGATGAGTGGGGTACTTTACATGTAGTCAAGTATAAGAAGTTCGTACTGATGCCAGCAGCACCACCGCCGATGATCCCTACGCGAATACGCTGAGTCGACTTTTGCGCCATTGCTCCGAATTGGAAATGGACTCTGGAATTTCTGCACATTTTGAATCGATCCACACCATGATGAACTCCACCATCTTCCACGCACAAGCTGCAAAGACAAGGGTGGACTGACGCCAAGTTGCTTGCGCATTTAGTGATGCTCGAGATTTACCTGACCCCATTGCATCAGTGATGTAGTACGAGAACCAATGAACTCTTCATAGATGAAGGTGTCACGATATGACCTCGCACTATGCGCTGCACTTTGGTCGCCACTTTACGAAGGTAGTCGCCGGAGCGATGAGTGAGCACAATTGTTTTGACAGTTCTATTTGCTGCTACCCAACGTACTTCTTCAAAATAGCTTACTAAGTGATGAACATTGCGTTGGTTTCTTTGTGATATGCCAAGGATAGTCGCTAGCGTCAACTCGATCAAGGGTAGCGTTCCTGGTTGACGACATGGTGAAAATCCGAAGTTTGGACAGCAGTATGATACTGAGTGGTCCTCATTTGAACGAACAAGGTGGATTCTCCGCTCGGCGGTTGCTGTTCTTCATGTGGATGAGTCTCGGTGTGGCTCCACTGCTGCTACAAGCCCGAAGTTACGTGAGATTTGTGACCCCGCACAAGATTTCTAGAAGTCTTTTACCCCCAGAGACTGATGTGCACGAGACAACTGATCTACTGAAACACTGTCCCGTTGAAGGTTTATTCATCGCAGGGATTTGGTGGAACGTGGTGCCAGTATTTTATTATCCCCACGACAGTGGACAACTTTGCCATTTCGTCGTACCTCAGTACAACATTCACGGGAATTATCGTCTTGGTGACGAAGTGACCAATGCATCAGCTACAACACCGAGCAGTTGTACAAATAATAGCTATCCGTTTTCACATTACTTCTACCATGGAAGTATCGGGTATTTCGCGTTTTACGAAGAGGCCAAAGGCACCTACTGCGCCAACGATAAAACTGCGTATGTTTTAGTAGGAGGTCTGGGGACGTACGACAGCAATGGAGCCCCCCTTGACCATGATCGAGGAAGTACGGAATATCGACAGTCGTACTGGTATGGCTTGAGTGGATCCGTGTGGATAGCTTATCGCATTCTCATGCTAAGGAGAAGTTATATTTCCTGCAAACGATATGGCAAGCGGTGTGATCGTATGAGTGAAAGCCTCCGACTGAATGACGCTGTGGTGTATGTTCAAGAAAGTATGAGGTTGTCTGCTTATGATGCTAGAAATTATCACCGACTTGCATTATTGTATCTGCTCGTAGAAGGGCTTATGGGTGATTTGTTTCTGCTGATTGCTCAGGAGGGTGTTATCGGCCGTTTGCAGTATATTTCGTTGGGCTACAATTTATCTGGAGTGATGTCTATGCTTTTTGAAATGATCGAAACCATGCATTGGCTTGGAGAACGATTGCGCTGTTTGTTCAAGAGACTTTTATTCAACTATGAAACGCTACTTCTTGGCGAGTTCGTTTGCGCAGGAGCGATGCAGCACTATCTGACTGCGCTAAACCGCTCAAAAGGCTTTAAACATTCAGATTCAGCATCCCGTTTTGTCTCGCCTTATGTGTGGAGCTTAGTTGGGCATGGAGTAATTGTCTTAGGCTGCGTACTCGTTCTTGTATCCGTTCGATCGCTTGGAGCAATCATCTTCGTACGATGGAGGTATGGTTGTTTCGCAGTATTAACAACTCCTTGTTGCGTGGATGCAACACTCGGTGTTCGCGGCAAACTCATGGTTTTGGGCGGATACTACTACGATAACCGTCGACTGTACTACAAACTTGCGACGCTAAAGGCATTTGGAATGATGAAAATGGTGGAGGACGATGGACAGGAGTTTTTGGTTTTGCACAAGCTCTACTGGATTGTAATCCCTCGACGAGACTTGTTTGTCATCGGATCAGTACAAGGAAAACGAGTTCGACCATGTCCTGAAAGGTTATGCACCGGGATGGTCAGCTCTTTCACCCAGATTTTAGGCGGAGTGGTAGGTGAACCGGGATCCGTTCGGCGACTCCGACCATTTGAAAATCGAGTTGATTCAGCACCAGCAACAATAAAAGTGGAAAGCCTTCGAAGTGCAGTACCAGTGGGGTGCCCTCCAGCGCAGTCACCTCAAGTAAATTCGCAATTGAGTAAACCAACCGTATTGGAGTCATTTCCTTGAAAAAGGCATACTATCTGGTAAATATGTACCATAACGAACATTTTGAATAAAATGATATCCAAGTTACCTAAATGTTTAATCGTGCATTCAGTTGAATATTATTGAGAATTTAGTTTGCTGCTGTAGTGTGAAATGGTAACGGACGCCAATTTAAGTACCTGACGCTATCAAGCATTGTGGTTGTTTGAATATGAAACCAGGAGGTAGTCATGAAGATATTGAATCGTTGCTGCCAGTAGGATCAGCGCAAAGTGGTTTACAAATACCTGGAAAATACTTGCTCTTTTTCTTGTGGATGAACTTGGGCGTATTCCCTTTAGCCGTGCAGTTGAGAAGTTTTGTGCACTTTGTGACTCCCCATAAGGTTTCTCATCACCTGATAGTTCCAACTAATGCAGTAGCACAGACCGCAGATGTCCACACGTTGTGCCCCGGTAAAGACCTGTTTGTTGCAGACGTCTACTGGAATTTGGAATCTACACATTATTTCGACGTGGTACATGGCAGATTGTGTCATTTTGTGATGCCGCAGTACAATGTACACGGTATTTATTTCCTAGGATCGGAACACACAATACCAGCACCAAATACTCAAGAAGATTGCGAAGAGGGCAGTTTTATATTAGACTACTACCTTTACCATGGCAGCTTTGGTTATTTCGCGTTTTATGAGGAAGGAAGGGGATCGTATTGCACCAAGGACAAAGCCATTTACGTAGTAATGAAAGGACTTGGAACTTACGATAGTAATGGAGCAGCTTTGTCTGCAGACCACGCTACAGTGGGTTATCGCTGTTCATTCTGGTATGGCATATTCGGATCAGTTTGGATTGCGTATCGATTTTGCATACTTCGGAGAAGTTTTGTCTTCTGTATGCGTCACAGCGAAAGATGCGAAAGTGATCAACATTTTATTCGTCCGGCAGAGGCTTTAGTATATGTTCAAGAAAGTATGCGTTTATCGGCACATAACGCAACAAATTACCAGCGTCTACTACTGATGTACATTTTAGTAGAAGGTATCATGAGCGAGCTTTTCATGCTTATCGCCGTGGAAGGATTTTGGGGTAAACTCCAGTACATTGCCTTAGCTTATAACCTTTCTGGGATGATGTCGATGCTATTCGAGATGATTGAGTCTTCGAAGTGTCTTGGTGAAAAGACTCGGTGCTTTGTGAAGCGGTTGCTGTTTAACCACGAAACTGTGTTGCTTGGAGAACTTGTGTGCGCTGGTGCACTGCAACATTATCTTACAGCACTAAACCGGACCAGTTTACGCGATACAAATGTACAAGCAATGGAAGCTTCGTACTACGTATGGAGTTTAATTGGTCACGGTTGCATTGTTCTGGGATGTGTTCTCGCTATTGTATGTGTTCGGGCGATTGTAGCTATTATCTATGTCCGATGCAAACTCGGTTCTTTGGCTGTATTAAGTGCGCCGTGTTGTGTTGATTCGATAATTGGAGTACGCTGCAAGCAGATAATGCTGGCGGGGTACGTCTACGAGAACAAAATGCTTTACTACAGGAGCAGGGCTCTCGCCGCATTTGGGTTTCTTCAGCTAATCGAAGAGAGTGGCTCGGAGTACCTTGTGTTCCACAAGCTGAACTGGATTTCACCAAAACAAGAATTATCCGTGATCGGTGTCGTATCGAACAAACGAGTGACACCGTGCCAGGAAAGACAATGCGATGATCATGTTCGTATATTCGATCATAACCTTGGGGGAAATATTGGATGCAGCCGCCAACGTCGATTTGCAACTAACAAAGTATCTACTGGACCGACCACACTGGATTTGCTCCAAGTGTCCTAGGAAACGCTGTGAGTATCCTGCCCACACTTCGACAAATAATATAATGGTGTGTATCAGAACTTTTTCACTCCGGTAAATCACATACTTTGAAGTAGAAGACAACATAATGTTGTATGTGGTCGTTGTCGTTTGCCGTAATTGTTGGACAGTTTTTCGGGTGAGAATTCAAGTCGCTGACTGCATTTCGGCCACTTTGAGTGAATTTCCTGAAGATGAAGGCGAATGCATTTTATATGGTAGCGTTCTGCATTGAATCTCCATCTCCATTTCAAACTTTATAATAATTCCGAGTGATTAACCCATTTAAGTGCTAGAAATAGCAACAACGTAACTTGACATTACCGGTACACACTCGTTCTATACTGTTTTTCTTACAGGCGGTTTCTGTTTATAGGTTGGCAACAACGTAACTTGACATTACCGGTATGCACACTCGTTCTATACTGTTTTTCTTACAGGCGGTTTCTGTTTATAGTAAAATTAGTGGATGTTGCAGTGTCTCCCAGCCAATTGCTAGCAGTCCCAGTATTGTTGTTTCTGAATGAAGCTGAATAGAAATGCACCAACGATGACTAAGGTTCAGGTGCATATCATTCCAAGAGGTCCTGACGTGCAAACGGCTGGAGTGCGTGATATGCAAACATCATCCAAAAGTATGCTGTTGTTGGTGTGGCTGGTGATGGGAGTTCTACCCATGGCTTTACAAATTCGAAGTTACGCGAAATTTGTGACACCGCACAAAATCACGGCGCATTTGGTAGAACCAGTGGACGGGATACAGGAGACCTCAGATATTTGGAAATTTTGTCCTGTTAAGGAATGGTACTCGGCTGGCGTCTACTGGAATACCATGCCGACGCATTATTATCATAGCGAAGATGGGTTTTTGTGTCACTATGTGATTCCACAGTACAATATGCACGGCAACTATTTCGTAGGCAACCTAACAACTCAACCATTTCCGACAAGTCCAGCGGATTGTGCAGAAGAAAGCTACTCATTCCAACATTACTTTTATCACGGAAGTATCGGATTCTATTCGCTCTATGGCGAGGTGAGGGGAACATATTGTCCAAAACATAAAGTTGCCTACGTTCGCGTAGGTGGTCTCGGGACATTTGATATCAACGGTCCTCCACTAATAAACGATAAAGGAGATGCCAACTATCGTAGATCATATTGGTACGCTTGTGCTGTGGCTATCTGGATTACGGTTCGATGCTGGATCCTCAGACGAAGTTACGTGGCTTGCGTCCGGTTTGCTAAAACGAACGACCAAATAAACAAGAGTATGAGTCTTCAAGATGCTATGGTTTTTATCCAAGAGAGCATGAGGTTGTCAGCGCACGGTGCAAATAATTATCAGCGTGTGGGTTTGGCTTATTTGCTGGTAGAAGGACTTATGAGCGATTTGTTTCTCCTGACTACCCAAGAAGGGATCATTGGACGTCTACAGTGCATTTCGTTGGGATACAATCTGGCTGGTATCATGTCAATGCTATTTGAAATGCTCGAAACCATGCATTGGCTTAGCGAAAGGAAACGCTGCTGCTTCAGACGTGTACTATTCAACCATGAGACTGTTCTGGTTGGTGAACTTCTGTGCAGTGCTGGTATTCAGTACTTGATGACGTCGTTGAACAGATCGAGTCTCGAGAATTGGCGCCCCGAAGCAGAAACAGTATCGTATTACGTCATGAGTCTAGCAGGGCATGGCATTATTGTTGTCAGTTGCGTTGTAGTTATCATTATTTCCAGAGTAGTTGGTGCGGTTGGATTTGTATGGTGGAAATTTGGTTCGCTGTCTCCTTTGGCTGCTCCTTGCTGTGTCGATACTGTCTTGGGGGTGCGAAGCAAGTTGATCGTATTGGGAGGTTATGCTTGGGAGAATGGAAAACTATTTTACAAGCTCAATACTCTGAGAGCATTTGGGGTGATGAGGGTGATTGAAGAGGATGGAAACGAATACCTTGCTCTCCACAAATTGCACTGGTTCACCGTTCCACGAGAGGATTTAGTCGTGATCGGAACTTTGTCGGGATCGTCGGTTGTACCAACTAATGAGCGCCCTAGC
>NBNE01000004.1:0-109453 GCA_002215365.1 Phytophthora megakarya
GTGCTTGGCCCACCACTTCTGGTTTATGGTTTTGCGCGTTTGTGCCACCTTGCGGGGTTTGTTGCAGGTGTGCTTGGAGAAGTTGCTGCGCGAGAACTCTTTGCCGCACCTCTCACACAGCTTTATTGGAGCTGAGCCATCGGGTGCTCTTTGTTTGCCCATCTTGAGAAATAACCAGTTCGTTTATTTTACCGGCATTTTCGAGGCCTGCAACTGATTGGTCAAAATCACATCAAACTTCTGTTGATTTGTTGTTGCATGAGGGAAAGAAGTGAATATACTAGCTTTGTATAGTATAGTGAAGGTAGGTGGCTCGCGATAGGGTTAATGAAGTTACGGTGCAAAATAGGGGTGGCCGATTTAACCTGGCGGGGAGTGTACATCCTTCGTGGAACCCACAAGTACACGTACATGTAGCATTGAGAACCCACCTGGTATGTATATTTATTGAAGTGGCGTACAGTACGCGATTTAGTCGCATAGGTCGGATAAATGAAAATATGCAAGTGCAACGAATTTTACTTGAACACTGTAATGGCGATATACATATTTTGCAAAGTAATCCGATCTAATGGTTCGCTTACAGGACTTACCTACCCCTTTTCATTTTCATTAGCCGTTTAAAATACTCTATACGATTTTAGCTGTTTAACCAATTTGATTGGCTATTATTAAACATACCAATATCTATTATAGTATGGTCGGAAAACCCATCACACTCATCTATACAACCCCGTCCCACCAGATGAACAGCGTTGTAGTATGTGATAATTGCACCATCGTTGCTTTTTATGGATACCGTTAACTATGGCTTTCGTAATCGTTTGTTTGCCGCTGGACTTCAGCTGGGAGAGTAGTGCTAACTCTTTGAAGCAAGTAGGAACGCGGATTATAATTGAGCGCCGCTGACTAATTGAAGCGGAAGCGAATATACGCGAAAGTTTATGGAGCCACTTCACGTGTAGATGTTCATCGTTTACAAGGATGCTGTGTGTACAGTAATACAGTCCAAGGTTAATACGCGTACATGTAGTTTACACCACCATAGCGGTACAATGTACCGTACATGTACCTACCGTATCGTCATACCCGGTATGGTAATCATGCATGTATACGATACGGATGACATTTCGGGATTATGTATTATAGTACCAAAGAAAACGATGCTACAGTATACCATTTCGCAAATTGGTCAATATCCTGCAAGTCCACTAATGCGCCTGCAGCCCTGGAATGTTACGTTACTGACGTTTATCATTGCCTGGGGAGGGACAAATGCTACACAATATGTAGCTGTGAACTCCAACGTGAATGGCTCATCTTTTTCATCTTCAGGTCGTTTACGCGTTTCCGAACGATTTGACATCAACCATAACCGACAATTAAAGACTGGGGATGCCGGATATGATACCAATGAAGAGCGAGGTTTGTCAGGTCCAATAGAGAAGGCGAAAGCAGCTCTAATGACAGATATCTCTCCAGGTACAATTACGCGTTGGGTGACAAATGGAAAATCTGCCGGTAAAGCTTTCGACCGCTTTCACCTTACCAAAGTCGATAATTTGTTCGACAACCCTCAATTCTTCAAATGGGTCAATTACGTTGATGACATGAGTGTGAAGCATCCAGAGAAGGCAACGACGACGATCCCCATTTTGACAGCTCGTTATAAAGATGAAGGTTTGTTAAAGATGTTAGAAACAGCAGAGAATATCCCAAAAACGAAAAATGTTGCGACGAAGTTGTTGGACGAACAAGTTCAGCACTGGGCTGCAACTGGAAAATCCCCGGATGATGTATTCATGCTGTACAAGATGAACACAGCAGCGGATAAAGTTTTTGAGAATGCTCGGTGGAAAAGTTGGGTCAACTACGTGAAACTCTACAACGAGAAGAATCCAAAATCACAAACATCAGTGGTGGCTTCTTTATCAAAACTTTACGGCGACGCCTATCTGGTGAACATGCTTGCAGCAGCAGGGAAGGTTAGTACTACCAAAAGTACATCCAAGAAAATGGAATTTGAGCTGATTAATCTGTGGCTGAAGAATGATCAATCGGCGGATGATGTCTTCAAACTTCTCGACCTTGACAAGGCAGCGGACAAAGTATTGGGAAGTCCGCAATTGGAAGTTTGGGGCAAATATGCTGGTTACATCAACAAGAATAATCCTGACGACAAAGTGAGTCTGATAGCGACGCTGTCGACCCACTACAAAGACGAAGGGGTGGTGAAAATGTTGGAAGCTGCGAAAACAAATCCTGCGACTGAAGCCGTGGCTACGAGATTGCAAACGGAGCAGCTGCATCATTGGCTAAGCATTGATAAAGCTCCAGTAAATGTTTTTACGCTCTTCAAACTCGACGAAGCTGGAGAAAATCTTCTATCGAACCCTCAATTCTTGGTTTGGAGAAAATACACGGACGATTTTGGGTTGAAGAACCGCAAGACAACAGCAAGTACGATCCGAGTACTCAGGGGGAACTACAAGGACGATGTTCTAGCTAATTTGATTATTGCGGGGATGAAGTCACCGAGTACGAAGCCTACAGCTACCAGGCTACAGTCGGAGTTGTTCAAAAGTTGGATGCCTATTGATACTTTACCCCCAGTACCCCCAGAGACTGTTTTCCATATTCTCAAACTTGACAACATGGCCGAGAAAGCGTTCGCGAGTCCGATGTTTGCGTTTTGGAAAAAATACATGGAGCACTACAACAAAGTGATTTTGCAACCGGACTACAAAAAGAGAGCAACGGTGATTTCAGCATTGATGGCTAACTACGATGACAAAAGAGAACTTGTATTGGTTCTCGATAAAGTGGAGAAGGCCTCAAATATTGAAGTCAGCTTACTTGGGAAAAACTTGAAGACGGAGCTACTAAATCAATTATTATTGAAGAATGAAGGCCCGTCAGATGTGGCCAAGGTGCTGAGCGTAAAGAGCAAGGCTGACGCGAACTGGAACCTCTATGAGAAGTACACAAAAGACTATTACCGCTTGGTAAACTCCGAAAAGAACTAGAGCCGGAACCCGTTTGGTAAAGCTCTCACAAAAGAACTAGAGACACAATGGTAACGTAAACGTTACTTTTAAGCAGCTCAGTACGTAGAAGCAATAACAGGCGAAACACAGCAGCATTTTCATCTAACAACTGTCAAATCGTCCACTCTATTGAGCGTGAACGTTTGGACACGTATTACAGCAATCAAGTTAGAATTCCATTATTCGCTTCGAGTTGTTTTATAGGAATCGTACCAGTAATATTCACCACGAATAATTGCGCCATTGTAAGTACATCATCTGCCCATTTATACAGAATGATGTCGAAACGCTGGGGACATCACAAATTGAAGTATTAGTTGGAGTCCATCTTCAGGAAGTAGATCCAAAGGATACGCTAGGCGTCTTGGTTACAACCATAACGAGCAAGACACACATCTCGAACTAGATACCATCTCCACTCATTCGTAAACTGTTTTCCGATCAGGAAAATATTTCGAGAGACTGTTGTCGAGATATCCACTCTTTCACGAACGAGTTTGTTGGTCATATGCCAATTTTTTCACCTATTCAGCGGATTCAGCACTTAGACCAAGCCTAGCAAGTATATCACCTCCACTGGCAGTGGACTACTTCCAATCCAGCTTAGGTGTTCCACTGCGTTGTATCGAGTTTTCTCTGGATGTTCAATTGAAGCTCGTGTGCAATAGCGAGAGCATGGTCCTCATTACCGGTTTCAATAGCTACCATGACATTTTTAAACGGATGATTCTGCTTCGCGTACTTTTCGACGGATACTCTGTTCAAAGAAACGTTGTTACTTGTGTATCATCACGTTTACAAGCCAACAGATTATCCGTGTTCCTGTTTTTATTGAAGGTATCTAACGAAACCTTAGACGCCCCACTTCCAATTAGTAGTAACATGTAATTTATTCACTTGACAAGTCAGCACTGCCGTTGGTATACTGACTTTACACTCGTACACACTGTAGGTGAACCGCATCAGGTTTTCTTACTCGCGCAGAGTTTTTGGCGATCCATTCGTGGATGTATCATTGGCATGATGTGTCGGATGCGTTGGTTCAGATGATCCAGATCCCGCCAGCGGGATACAAGCCTTGTACACCTGCCACGAATACGAGTTCTTTAAGAAGCGTACACCCAACCAGTACCAACGGAACATGCACGAGCCCTTGCAAGATGAGTAGTCCACCGGAGCATCCTTTCCGGGGAACTTTTCGTGACAATTTTCGCCCTCTAGTACCAGCTTGTCGTCGAGGTAAGTTTCACACGGTCCGTCATGTGTGTACCCGGTAAACCGCATGTGTCCGTCTGGAATGGGCTGCGGTTTGCCCTTGGGATCCGTGAAACCACAGGAGAAATCAGCCCCTTCGGTGACAGTGTACTTGGCCCTGTCCATAAAGTCACGGAGTGACTTGTAGCCGTTCTTCTCACGCCAAGACTTAAAATCAGCCTGCGTTTTAAATCCCTGACTTTCGAGAAAGGCGAGCGGGTTGTGCTGGGTATCCCTGTTGGTTGTTGTCCATTGTGGCTTTGGTAGAAGCACAACTTGGTGAGCGTTTGTAGTTGGGGCCAGGAAAGCTAAGCTTATTAGAGCTGAAGCCACGACTAGTGTAGACACAGGTGAGGTAGTCATCACAGTCGACAGTAAAATCTCAGGAGCTCAGCAAATTGGAAAATGACTGTGGGGTTGCGATGCATAACTTTGATCGTATAGTTAACGAGGGCTGCCGGAGACGAAATGCACTCAGAGGGAGATTGTCATGATAATACTTAATTAACTAGAGAACCTATCATTTCGATCTCGACATCGTAGGCGCAAGAACGATGTATAGGTGCGTCTTAACCGCATAATATTAATTGATTATGTTTTTTAAACATGTTTAAAAACACATAATCGCTTGATTATGTGTTTTATAAAAAAACATAATCAATTAATGTTTAAAATCCCACCTTTACATAGTTTTTCCTAAAAGGGAAAGATAAAATACGTCCGGAAATTTGAAAACGAATCCAAAACAGACACCATCAAAATTACAGACGTATTTTGTCTTTCGGTACATACAGTACCAGATTCTATTAACCAATCAAGTCAAGTCACAGCTGAATCTACCTAAAGTTTGGGGTTAGGTCCTAAACGGTTTTGGGCATTCTTAATTTAGGACTGTTGGCCAAACCAGGTCCCTTTTTTAGGATTCCTAAAACAGGGATCTCATCTCATGGAACATGAATTGTATGGACCTAGGAAGCCTAATAGGATCGACATGGGGTCCCTAGCAACGTATATATGGTTTGCAAACAAGGACAAGAACCTTAGCTTAACGAGGTTCAAAATACATTTTGCTGGCCATCTGAATGAGTCCTCAGCTCACTTCAGGTTTCAACTCAGCTTGTCCAAAAGTCCAGGTATGTGTTCAAATGTAGTGTATCAACTGAGTGATCACACAGTTCCTGCCTTTTCAACAAGTCCACGGGGGAGAAAGAAGGTCATGCGCTATTACTGCTGTTGAAAACATGCTATACATAGCTTTCCGGGCACTCGGCGTGTTGACACCAGATTTTCTACACTGGGATGGTTTCCTACGTCGAAATCACTATTTGGTCGTTCTGTCCTGTGGGCAGTACTGTTATCTCCATGGCACTATATTATTCAGCTACAGGATTCCAGAGAACTCTCGGCAAAGTCCAGAGAACTCTCTGATCTGCTCCGCTACTCAGAGCAGTCGCCACTGCAGTCGCCATCCAGTCAATGTTGAAGGTGCCTGAGGTGCAGCGATGAGATACAAGACGCACAGCCTGAAGTTGTGGCGGTTTGAGGCAGTTGGTGGAAGTTTGTGGCTGAGTGTGGCAGGATGTGGCAGGAACTGGATTGCAGAGAATCAAGGGAACGCAGAAGAACGCAACTCGGATGCTGAGACCAATAGGTACAAAAGGACGTAGCTAAGAGAGCCCATGTGGCAGCAGAAGGCAGCATCAGCTAACAAACTCTCTCTCGAATACATGTCAGTTTGGCTTTTCCTCCCTGGTGCACAAGTCGAGGACGATCGAGTCCAGCCGGGACCGCGACCGAGAACAAAATTAATTTTTCCCTGAATCCAACTCAGCAAGAACGATGGCTGACGACCAAGGCGATCATTACGGCGCGGACATCGAGATCGAAGTGTCACCGCCGCTACCGGAGACGCCTGCGCCAGCCGTAATGCCCAGTAGAAGATCTGCGCTGGGATCGCCTTCACGATGTGGAGGCAATGACCCGCGCCGTTCCGTTCGCCATGCCCCCACCGAGTGCAGTCGGTGGTGTGGCGTACACTGGGGCAGATGACGGCTCGATGGCAATGGCGTCGCCAGGCCGTGAAGATGACCTTGACGAGAGGATGCCGGTGCGAGTAACGAGCGCTCCTACACTGCCACCCTCCCCACGATACTCTGGTAGCACGATAAAAGCTCGCCGAGATTTCATGCGCGCGTACCAAACATACGTACACGCTCTGAGTGCCTTCGACACGCCGTTCGGCAAACTGTTCTTCATGCCAGTAAGTGGATGCATTGAGGAACACACGTGCTGACTGATATGCATGTACGACCTGCGGAAAGATCCCAACTTGGTGACGGAAGAAGAATGGGTACAATATTTCCTGCAAGCGCTGGAACCTGAGCTGGAAGACTACTCAGTGGTGGACAAAGCCATGACGCCGTTAAAATGCAGACATCATTTCCGGATGCAGTCTCCCGAATGGTCCAGCTGAGGGCGAACATGCACAAAATTCTGGACGTGCACATCGTCGAAGGTGTCCGTATCGCACATGAGCAGAAGAAACTAGTCAAGTATCTCGTAGCCGCCTTGGAGCCGGTTGATTTCAGAGAGACCATCCGCAAGCATCTTGAGTATGCACAACACAAGCCACTTAAATCCGACATCGTCAAGTGCTACATGTGGCTCCTGGAGGAGCTGAAGGCGTACCTGGTCTGGCAGCCTCGAGTGGTTGATGCCAGTAGCAAACCACAAAGAAAGAGCGGAAAAAATTCCCGCCGGGGACAGAATGGCGTGAACAGCGGAAGCAAACCAGAACCGAGTCTCAGCTCAAACGGGGCTGAAGCTTCGACTGGAACGGACACTAAGCCACGAACAGCAGCTACAAGTCGTCAGACTCGCCGATTGTGTCTTAAGTGTGGATCTACAGAGCACCTTGTTCGTCAATGCCCGGGAATCCAGCCAGCCGAAGTGGACGCGTTAATAGCAGCGCGGAAATCAGCAAATGAAGCATCAGGTTCACGCGCCAAGAAGCTTTCGGTGGTTCTCAGCCCCGAGGCGATTGGAAAACCCGCTGGAGGTGTTAATATGAAGCAACTTCGGTCGCCTTTGGTGCTAAGCAGTACTGATGGGTACGATGACGGTACCGCGCTGGCTAGGCTTGATGGCCTAGACGTGCATGCATCTTTTCTTGACAGTGGGCCGACGATTCAGTGGTTAGTAGAGGTTGTGTTGAGCAGCTGGAAGCCCATGGCGCAGTGCTGAAGATGGCACGAGCAACAGCTCATCTGATTCCCGTTGGTGGCCAGGATATTCCCGTCCATCGCAAGGTCGCTTTGGAGAGGTCATTTTGGAAACTTCTGCCGGACCGTTAGTTCTTCGCAATCTGGATTGTTTCGTGCATGAAGAAGACGAGACCATTGCACTGACTATCAGCAGGCTGGTGATGCAACAACTTGGGTATTCTACCGACGGTTTACTAGCAGCAGCTCGGAAGCGACAAGAAGAATACTGTCTCACGGATGATTCTCTTCCTCATGACGAGAGCACACCGCTGGTGAGAATGCAGGCTGTGCGAGTAAGAGTGTTGCAGAACGATGTGGACGACAGCGATGATGTGGATGAGCTCGTTACAACACCAACACTCGCTGCCACTACCACGACAGCGGTGCAAGAAGCGCTGGCCCTCAAGTTACAAGAAGCTCGAGTAAATGGACTACCTGATCCCGAAGGTGACGAGCTCCGCGATTTGCTGCTTCGCTACGTCGACGTGTTCTGTCTCTCTTTCGGCAATGATTCCCCTGTTCGTGTGCCTCCACTCCAGGTACGACTAAAGGAGGGCGTTCGTCCTGTCAAAGCCAAGGCTCGACGTCTGCCTCCTGCCCACAAGCGTTATCTCGAGGAGCACATTCGTGAACTAGAGGAACATGGACTACTAGTGAAGAATTACCGGGGCCGCTGGGCATCTGCGCCTCGAATTGTGACGAAACGCCCACCAGACGACTACCGTATGACAGTGGATACTCGTGCTGTAAATGCTCTTACAGATCCGATGCCTTGGCCCATGCCTGACATCGAGGGTGATCTGGCTCAGGTGGAAGAATCAAATTCGTACTTCATAATTGACTGGTGGCGAGGCTATTGGCAGCTACCGCTGCATGAATAATCACAGGAACTCTTCACTATCATGACGCACAACGGAATGTATACGCCCACCTGAGTGTTAATGGGCTGCACAAACGCAGTGGCCTACTGTCAGGGCGTTGTCGACAAAATTTTCGGTCCTCTTCTATCGACACAAGTCCTCGCATGGCTGGACGACCTCATGGGATATGCTGTTTTGCCTCGAAAGTTGATGAAGGTATTACGGAACGTGCTTGACCTGTGTGAACAGTACGGTCTTAAACTTCACCCGTTAAAGTGCTGCTTCTTCACACGCGAAGCTGAGTGGTGTGGCAGATTAATCTCTGTTGCTGGTGTGCGACACAGTCCGGAAAGAATCGATGGGCTTGTATCGATGACCACACCGATTACGGCAGGCGAACTACAACAATTTCTGTGCGCTGTCAATTGAATGCGGTCCAATATTCCCGACTACACGACATTGACACATATTCTGTATGAAGGGCTGGAATCTGCCGTGGTTGTTGTCCACAGTCGAAAGAAGTCGCGGCTTCACCAAGTGCGACTGGCCTCAGTGGGATGGACGGACGAACACACAGACACGCTTAATCGAGTGGAGGACGCCATCACAAAGCTCGTGACTTTAGCCTACCCAAAGCCCGATTGGGTTGTGCTCCTGTTTGCTGATGCAAGTCAGTTCTATTATGGAGCCGTCGTGACTCAAATTCCACCCGAAGACGTTGGACATCCGGTCGAAGAACAGCGCCACCAGCCACTGGCATTTCTCAGTTCACGGGATCTATGCTTCGACGGGCAACTATAGATAAAGATGCATTCGCTATCGTGGCTGCGTGTAAGCGCTTCATGTACCTGCTGTTACGTCCCACTGGTTTTCGTATGTACATCGGCCACAGGTACCTCCAGTACATATTCGATCCTTTGGAGGTGAACAGTTCCCTGGCGAGACACCAAGTGGACCGATTGCAACGATGGGGTATGACTTTCACGGCTTTCCGCTATGTGATTGAGTATGTGCGTGGTGAAGACAACGTTTGGGCAGATTTACGCTCACGATGGGGAGTAGGCGCATTAGCGACGCCATCTTCCGTCCGTAGTCACGCTTTGGTTACAGTCCGCCCTGTTTCGCCGTTGCAGGCTGTTGACTTTGACTGGCCTACACTTGAGTAGATTGTTGCTGAGCAGAAACGCGCTCTGGAGGCACGCAGTGGAGCGGATCGGCGTCCAGATTGCAGTTGGAGTATCGACAAAGAAGCGTACTTAACACCGGAAGGGAAGGTTTGGATCCCTGATGAATCCGTCGACCTGCAACAGCGTCACTGTGTGGTGGCTCACGCGGGGCACAGTGAACACCGAGGTGTCGAAGCTACTATCACCGTGGTGACCGATGTGTTTAGCTGGGTTTCGTTACCAATGACGTTCGAGCATTTGTGCGAGAGTGCCTGCATGGTTTGATTGTTGGCGATCGCGTGGTTCCACGTCCATATGGCCCCACGCTCCACGCAACAGCCCGAACGAAGTTCTACATTTCGATTATTTATCGCTTCCGGAGAGCATATCGCATGACAAGTACGCACTGGTGATTAAAGACGACATGAGTGATTTTGTGGAGCAGATTGCGTGTGTTAGTGCGACAGCAGAGGAGACCTGTACGGCTCTCATCGACTAGTTCAAGCGCTATGGACCTGTGCCTCAGTGGATGTCCGACCGTGGTACCCATTTCAAAAACAAAGTGATGGAGTTGCTGCGAAAATGCTATCACAGCCATCACCACTTTACGACAGCATACTGCCCATGGTCGAACGGATCAGTAGAAGTTGTCAACAGACTCTTATTACGCTGTTTGCCGGCGTTATTTAGCGAACAACGGTTGCACATGTCCGAGTGGCCGAATGTCCTGCCGATGGTTCAGACAGCGCTTAACCAGATGCCTGCAGATCGACTTGGCGGTATGGCCCCCGTAACAGCTTTCGCTGCACTTCCCGCGTCGTCTCCAATCCTTACTATTCTGCACCCGAGATCTGCCGAAGTAATGGACGTGACGCGCGTTTACGAACAGCAAAAGCAGCATGTGGTTGCCGTGCAAGGTGCGCTAGAATGGATGTACCGTGAGCTGAGTGAAAGCGCGAAGAAGCGTCAAGAACAAGCACGAGCTCGTCGCACAAAGAAGCACGGCGTGGAAATATCAAAGTTCTCAATTGGTGACTTTGGGTTGGTTGCTCAAGTCACCACTCACTCCAACAAGCTTGCGGTACACTGGAGAGGTCCGCATCGTATCATCAATACGCTCAATGACTACATTTTTGAGGTTCAAAATATCAGTCCGTCGTTCGAAGAATCGACCCATCACGCGTCGCGTCTACGTTTTTATGCTGAGAGTGGCCGTGACGTGACCGAAGACCTGATCGAGCAAGCGATGCATGGCGATGGCGGTCATATCGTGTCAAAACTCCTACGGTGCCGCATTGGAGCTGACTCCCATGTGTGGGAGATTGAAGTGGAATGGGTCGGACTGAATCCGCTAGAAGCGTCCTGGGAGCCCGCCGCGATAATGTACGAAGACGTTCCTGGCCTCATCAAGAAGTTTGTTCGACAGCAGAGCGCCGACTCGGAAGCACACGCCATGTTGGCGGCCCTCATCGGCGAACGAGAACCGCAGAGAGGCGGGAAGGGAAAAGCGAGGAGGGGGTAATGATCTGCTCCGGTACTCAGACCAGTCGCCATTGCAGTCGCCATCCAGTCAATGTTGAAGGTGCCTGAGGTGCAGCGATGAGATACAAGACGCACAGCCTGAAGTTGTGGCGGTTTGAGGCAGTTGGTGGAAGTTTGTGGCTGAGTGTGGCAGGATGTGGCAGGAACTGGATTGCAGAGAATCAAGGGAACGCAGAAGAACGCAACTCGGATGCTGAGACCAATAGGTACAAAAGGACGTAGCTAAGAGAGCCCATGTGGCAGCAGAAGGCAGCATCAGCTAACAAACTCTCTCTCGAATACATGTCAATTTGGCTTTTCCTCCCTGGTGCACAAGTCGAGGACGATCGAGTCCAGTCGGGACCGCGACTGAAAACACTCTCGATACAAGCCAGAGAAAGGCGCGTTGTACAGAGGTATATCAACTAATGATGCTCCAAAATTCTTTGTAGCGAGTAGATCTTGTAAATATTGGAATCAATTCATTGGTTGGTTTGCAAGGTGTAGAGAAAGTAGTCATATCATTTTTTCCTTTTCTAGTTGTATGAAGTAATTGTGAATCTACGGTTAGGAAGCAATCCAGCAAAAGGCGGGGGCAAGCGTTTTCAATGTCCTGCATCTGTCATAGTTATCTTCGTTCTAGCTTAGCAGCTGTTGATCTCGTGTATTCTAGAAAAATTAACACTCGTCTTCGACGTCCGTCATCTTTTGTTGAACAGTACATTATTAACAAACTATTCAGCTAACGACTGAAGCAATGCCGAGGCTATCTGCAATCAGGGATCGGAAATAAATAGTTTTTGCGCCGTAATAACTTATTTTACAGTATTATTTATTATTCTACTTTGTCTTTCCCGTAAAATATTCAATTATATTGGTTTTCTTGGTACATACAAAAACCAAGTTGTTTGCAATAATCTGATAAAATACTGCCGTAATAATTGGGAAAATTATTATTTTTTGACGAACAATATATTGCAAGCGTTCTTATGTAGCGAAATTACCCCCAATAAAATAAGATATTTTATTTTCCGATCGCTGCCTGCAACAAGAACAATCGCAAAAAGAAGACCAAGCACTATAATCCAGGCTGGATTATCTTGATTTATCAGTAGATTTCATGGATTTTGTCCCAATTTTGGTGCTGTCAGCCTCTTAGAAAATTTGGAAGGATTGTGCCGAAATGACGTTGTGACTTTCGTGAACTTAAGGCTACTCTGCATCTACTTCATAAATATTTGTCCTTGTGCATGTTGTTGACGGTTCGGCATATCCCACGGTTGTTTTTGAGAACGTTACCAATATCAGGACTAACTTCGACGACCTTCACAATAGCCGGACTTTGTTGCAATGTCTTCAGGGTAGTAGGTTTACTTCTGAAAAGCGACCTCCAGTTGAATTGCTCTTCCGTCCCAATAGTGGTGCGTCCTTCAAGTTTACGGTTGACTAGAGATTCATGAAGCCAACCAGTAGCGGTATCCTCGATCAGATGCACGTGGTGAAAAAACTGAACGTATTATAACAAGTACATGTAGCAGTCAGGTCTACCACATACATGTAACGAGCTGATTTTTCAGGATACAAGTGTGGTCAAATTTATCGACTTGAGTGAAATTTTGAAATAAATTCCTGTTGAGCGTACACTAGTTGGGTTGTGGACATTTTCACGTGACACCAGAAACCAAAGATATTTCTATTGCTGTTATTTGTCAAATGATGGTGATTTCTTGGTCCGCAATCGGTGATGAGGATAACATATCGGTATACTACAACAGGTTGAGTGCCTAGGAGATCTTCAATTGGACCACCAATTTCGCTTCACTCATGATTGACAGGACGTCAGTAATTACCGAGTCGGTAATAGGCACATAGGATATCCTAGGATTGGATCGCTGAAGAGTTCGCTGTTGGTGCTCTTCTGCGGACACATTCCAAACAGTCTGAATCTGGACCAGACAAGAGTCTGCAGGGGGCAGTATCACACAGACGTGAACACTGTCCACTATATGTGCATGGATGGACTCATATATTAATAACACTGACTTTTGGTAATCATATTGGTAGCAATATACCGATCAGATGAACGGTTCAGGATTGGAAGAGCAAAAAATAATGCAGACACAAATGATGTCGCTGCTGAAGTCACTTTTCCATTTCACATATTCATCAACAACGTCCAAGTCCACTCATGCGCCTGCAGCACTGGTATGTTGTGTTGCTGCTGTTTAGCGTTGCCTGGGGAGGGGAATTTGCTACCTCACTTGCTTCCGACCAACTTGACATCGACCACCACCGACATTTGAGGATTGAGTCTGCAGGGCATGATACTGATGAACAGCGAGTATTTTCTGGTAAACTAGAAAAGGCCAAAGCAGCTCTTATGGCAGATATCTCAGTAGATACAATTACGCGCTGGGTGACAAATGGAAAATCTGCCGGTAAAGCTTTCGACCGATTTCACCTTACCAAAGTCGATGATTTGTTCGACAACCCTCAATTCTTCAAATGGGTCAATTATGTTGATGACATGAGTGCGAAGCATCCAGAGAAGGCAACGACGACGATCCCAATTTTGACAGCTCGTTATAAAGATGAAGGGTTGTTAAAAATGTTAGAAGCAGCAGAGAAGGTCCCAAAAACGAAAGATGTTGCCACGAAGTTGCTGGGCGAACAAGTTCAGCACTGGGTAGCAATTGGTAAATCCCCCGATGATGTCTTCAAGCTTTACAAGTTGAAAAATGTGGAGGGCAATTTGCTCGATAGCCCGCAATTCTTGAAATGGCTCCAGTATGTTGATGATTTAAAAACAAAACACTCACAGAAGGCTACGACGGCGATCCCAACTTTGACGGCTCGTTATAAAGATGAAGGTCTGTTGAAAATGTTAGAAGCAGCAGAGAAGGTCCCGAGCACGAAAGATGTTGCCTCCAAGTTGTTGGGTGAACAAGTTCAGCACTGGGCAGCAACTGGAAAATCCCCGGATGATGTATTCATGCTGTACAAGATGAACACAGCGGCCGATAAAGTTTTTGAGAATGCTCAGTGGAAAAGTTGGGTCAACTACGTGAAACTCTACAACGAGAAGAACCCAAAATCACAAACATCAGTGGTGGCTTCTTTATCAAGACTTTACGGTGATGCGTATCTGGTGAACATGCTTGCAGCAGCAGGAAAAGTCAGTACTACTAAAAGTACCTCCAAGAAAATGGAATTTGAGCTGATTAATCTGTGGCTGAAGAATGATCAATCGACGGATGATGTGTTCAAACTTCTCGATCTTGACAAGGCAGCGGACAAAGTATTGGGAAGTCCGCAATTGGAAGTTTGGGGGAAATATGCTGGTTACATCAACAAGAAAAATCCTGACAACAAAGCGAGTCTGATATCGGCGTTGTCGACCCACTACAAAGACGAAGGGGTGGTGAAAATGTTGGAAGCTGCGAAAAAAGTTCCTGCGACTGAAGCTGTGGCCACGAGATTGCAAACCGAGCAGCTGCATCATTGGCTAAGCATTGATAGAGCTCCAGCTAATATTTTTACGTTGTTCAAACTTGATAAGGCTGGAGAAAATCTTCTCTTGAACCCTCAATTCTTGATTTGGAGAAAATACACGGACGACTTTGGGCTGAAGAACCCAATGACAACAGAAACTACAATCGGAGTACTCAGAATGAATTATGAGGACGACGTTCTAGCAAATTTGATTATATCGGGGATGAAGTCGTCGAGTATGCAACCTTCTGCTACCAGGCTGCAGTCGGAGTTGTTCAAAAGCTGGATGCCTATTGGTGAACTACCCTCAGTAACCCCAGCGACTGCCTTCAAAATTCTCAAACTTGACGAAATGGCTGAGAAGGCATTCACGAGCCCAATGTTTGACTTTTGGAAGAAATACATGGAGCACTACAACAAAGTGCTTTTCGAACCGGACTACAAATGGAGACCATCGCTGATTTCAGCGTTGATGGCTAACTACGATGACAAAAGAGAACTTGTATTGGTTCTCGAAAAATTGGAGAAGGCTCCAAGTACTGAACTCAGCTTACTTGGTAAAAACTTGAAGTCGGAGCTATTAAACCAATTATTGTCGAAGAAGGAGGACCCGGCAGATGTGGCCAAGATACTGAACGTTAATGAAAAGACCGGTGCAAACTGGAGCCTCCTTGAGAAGTACACAAAAGACTATAACCGCTTGGTAAAGCTCCGACAAGAATTTTTAGTGCGCTTGCAAGAGATTAGAGTACCAATAGTAACTTAAACGTTACTAAGTATGTCAGTAGCTATGACATGTAAGACACAGCAGGATTTTCATCTTGTAGCTATCAAATCATGTACTTGTACTGCATTGGGCGTGAACGACAGTTGTCGTAGTGGTTTAAATACTGAAAAGGAAGTGTTGCAACTGGCGTATTCGTATGTGATTCACAGGGCAACAGAATTCCATTTGAGAATTGCAATAAAGAACTGATATTGGTACGAGCCATGCATACAGACATGCACGAGGGGAGACGTGTCCGTTTCCACATTCTCGCGTGATCCATATCTTCTGAAAACGTTGATCTGGAAAAGAACAACAATTATCACAGTTGTAGCGAAGCATTCAGTTGAAAAACAAATTGTTCGGCTCGCTTGATTATTAAAGCGTGCCACGGTAGTTAAAGTGTCGATCGTAATCCGTACGTTTAGCTTCGTAGCAATCATGCCAACGACATTCACCAGACTCGCGCATATTGTAACAGTGACACCACCGTTCCTCGAAATCTATTGGGTGCTTGAAGGCTGGAGGTACGACGAACGCTACTATGCGATGGAAAACCTCGTCCGGAAAACTCGAAAACAAGCGCAGATTCCCCTCCAAATCGGCTTTGTTGTGCCCGTAGCGCACGAGACAAAGCTCTCCAACTTGCTTCCATCTCCAAACATCCGTGAAGTACCTTCCAATAGTCACAAGCACTCGAGGTATTGTTGATAAAATGTCATTTCCATCTACATGTATAACGCGTTTATAAATCGAATACCACACCGCTCGCGATACTTTTCTTCGGTTTAATTGATTCATCACTTGCACCAAGTCGATCATACCTTGGTCAATCGCAGCTTCAGTGCATGTGGAGATTGTCCAGGGAAACTCAGGAAATCCACTACCCTTATGTCGTGTGATTTCGGGTTCCTCAATTGAGGATTGGATCTTACCATGGAGTGCAATCACCAGTGCGTGCTTTTCATTTCCCGAGTCAATAGCTTCCTTGAGGATTTTAAACGGATGATTATGTTTGGCATACGTTACGATGTCAATCTTGTCCAGAAGAAATGTCGTCACGGCAGTATTTGCCAATTTACTTGTGATAGTTAAAGCAGTTTGACCTAGTGAATCACGATCGTGCCAATTAAACTTTGTTCCTCCACGAAATTCATTCCAGTCGAGAAGAGCTTCAATAATTCGAAGGTCTGCGTTGTGTGTGCACGCGTAAATCAAAGTTTGTCGTCGAAGGCGGTCATGTGAGCCAAGTTTTGCTCCATTCTCTATCAACAGCTTCATCATCTCGATAGCTTTTGGAATACCAGAGTATGTCGTAGCGACCATGAGAGAAGTTTCTCGATCTTCATTTCGAGCATGCACCAGTGCGGGTTCGTGGTCAAGTAGCTGTATCATGCCACTAACATTCCCGTCACGAATATTCTCATGAAATTCACGGCACCAATCTTGTGGAAGATAGGGAGCAGGGTCCCTCGACCAAAACATGACGTCAACTGTGCGCAAGCAATTTCGAAATGTCCGGGACTCAGTAGTTAGACTCGCCACACATTTTTGAGGCGCATGTCAGGAGCTTTCCGTGTACGCTCTACATTAACGGTCTTGTCCGTAGATGCTTAACTCTAGTGACAGGGATGGATATCGATGGTATTTCAGCGACACATTCTGGCGCCAGATATTGGTAGGGTAGGGATAAGACCTTCGCACATGGCATTCCTGCTGTCAGAATGCTGTGGTTGCCTTTCATCACGTATGTTTCTTCGCAACGTGTGTCCCTGGTGTCTCTTACCGCGGATATGTCACTCAAATCGTCATTTTCGCTTTTACCTCCAAGCCATCTAACGACACTTCCGTTCCATTGCCCAACTTCATCATGAAAGTATTCCAATTCCTCGCTGCCGTCGCCATCACTACCGTCACCGCCAAGGTCACCGATTCCTCCATTTCCAGCTCCGGGTCTGTTTCCGCCGGTGATTCCTCCAGCTCTCTTCCTTCTGACGTCAACAGCACCAGTTCAGTCGATTCCGGCAGTACCGACCTGCTGTCATCTTCAGGTTCCAGTGCTTCACTCTCACTCTCGAGCTCTGGCAGTTTTTCAACTTCCTCGTCATCCACCGATGCGTCCGTCAGTTTGTCCCTAGACGCTTCCACCAGTTCCAGTGGTTCCAGTGCTTCCACCTCCGTCTCCTCTTCAGGTACTTCCGCCTCGGACGAAAGTTCGTCTGCCGACCTGTACAAATCCACCGACAGTGCGTCTCAAGTCTCCAGTTCAGGAGGTGGCATCGAACCAAGTTCCGACTCGGGCTCCAACTCAGCCGTAAAACTCTCGAACACTCTGAATTTGGCGCTGGTTGGTCTCCTGGTTGTTAGTTTCTCGTTCCTATAGACATAAGAGCGAAAACTACTGTTTGTATCAGTCTCAATACCCTGAATACACTGTTCCGTTGTCTATTGTCTCCGAATTCTGGTGTGACACCTTTGATCCCGCGCTGTACTGCTCCTCGTGGTCCGCAAGCTGCTCATACGTCAGGCTGTGGAACACCTTTCAGCCGTTCTCGATACCGAGCTCACCCAGACCCAGGGCGGCGGTCGTGGTCTCGTGCCATTGCGTCGGTTCTCGGGTGTCTGTAGTGCTGGAGCTGGATGTCCTCAGGCCAGCACCAATTGGAAGTGAACTTCGAGGTCGAAAGCTTCCGACGGAGGAGGTGCTTGCTGATGGCTGCGGGGTTCTAGCTCCAGGATGTTCTCGTCATTCTGGGCTCCTAACTCCCGAGCCAATGCATTTAATTTCTCCACATCCTGCAACACAGGATGTCGACATGGTGTCCGTCTCATAGCGTCAAGTAATCTAGCAAACGCGTGCACAGGTCGACTTTGCCACTCGTTTAGATTTTGCTGGTTTTGCTTTCGTTCTTCTTGGGCAGCTAATTTTTCTAGTTGATAGAGTCGTTGTAGCTTCCGTGATTCATTTTGTTGCAGTTTTTCTCGAGTGTCTACGTGTAATTGACAATGTTCAGCAATGTTGTCTCACTCTCGCGCGTATTTGGAACTTGAACCGAAATTGCGATTTGAGACGAAGGACACCGAGTCATTGTAGCTCGAAGTCGCGACCCAGTGGGGTGAAAAGCTTCTGGTGGCCAAAAGGAAGGTGAACCGCTAAGATTTGTCACAAACTCATCAACAGGAACAACCGGGCGTTTTGGAGAAATTGATCCAAGTGCTTCTACCGATCTCGAACCGTGAAGAAGTTTTGCGGTTCCTCGAGCCCCATATCGATGCAGTTTTGCGTCTAATGTGCTACCTGGTGGTAGCTGTTCCTTCAATGTCGCTGCTGGACTGGGGCTGTACCATGGTTTAACCGTTTTTATGGGAGAAGGGAGCATCAACGAACGTAAAGTCAATTCAGCTTTAAGTTGCGAAGCTATTGCCACTTGTCCAATCGAGGAAGTGTCGTCGTCGCTTTCATTGCTCTCGTCTCCTTCTCCAATTATACTTCCGACACATATTGATCCTTCTCTCAATTTTGAA
This sequence comes from Phytophthora megakarya, assembly GCA_002215365.1. NCBI lineage: Eukaryota > Oomycota > Peronosporomycetes > Peronosporales > Peronosporaceae > Phytophthora > Phytophthora megakarya. Next base: position 18,895 of record NBNE01000004.1, read on the forward strand.
CGTGATGAAGAAGATGCCGAACCTCGTTTTGCTTCTGCATCTTTGGAAAACCGGATTGATGCGTCTCGTTTCGCACGAGAACGTAGGAATTTATTCTCTGTCGAAGTTTCGTACAATGATGCAAGTTGACGTGAACGTTGTATTGCACGTCCCCGAGTTTCCAGACCCCCTTCACGAAATTGCAGTTCTTCTTCCTGTGCATCACACGATGCCCCACTCAAAATATGATTCACTCATTCGTTCACAGCAAGTGGATTAATTGCTCCCATTACATTGCGAAAGTAGAAGCCATTTGGTGTTCCCCAGGTTTGACATGTAGTGTACAGCATTAAGCCATACATGTCTTGAAGTTTTTGTACAGACTGATCACCGGACTGATCAATTGCTATTTGTGAAGATATCACTGATAAAAAGGAGAGGTGTTCACGCATTTTTGTACGTCCGATGATCAATATTTTCCGTGCATGGTCAAACAATTGATTTAGGGTTTACAATTCGTAATGGTTCGAGGTAGCAGTACTATGTGACCACGAGAATTGTTCCTTGTTGTCATGCCCGTTTGAAAATTATCGTTCAATAAACACATCGAATACGGAAGTTTGCACGGCGTCGTGGGTACCATTTCAAGAAAGATTTTTGTTGGATGATATGCATCTTTGTGATCCGCATGATCTATAATGATCATGATAAGAATTCGCGCTTTGACACGACCAAACGAATCGTTGTATGAAAATCACTATGTGAGGAGAAAGCCTCTCTCAAAACGCTCATTTTCCAATAAGCATTCTGTGCTCGAGGGCTTCAGTTCCGCTGTAGATTTCGAGTATGCGTCTGAGCGTCTTCATATTGGTTTTGGTTTCTTTTGTGCTGAACTGCAGTTTGGTTGTCGCTAAAATCCGTGCTTCATCCAAGAATTTAATTCCCGATATAACGGACAACACAGTTCGTTACCTGAAAGTTACCACCAATTCAGTCCGAGAAAACAGGAAATTGATCGACGCTGATGAAGAAGCGAGAAGCTGGCAAGATATTGTGGAGAAATTGAAGGGGACCAATATCCTCAAAAACGTGCAAGAGTTCAAAACTGCAAGTGCTGCCAAGTGGGAAAGCGTCGCCGCCAAGTTGAAGACAGGGGGCAGACTCAAAACTGGGAACCCCGAAGCTAAAGCCAAATGGCAAAATGCACTTACCAAGCTGAAGGCAGAAGGCAAACTAACGGGTGCCAATGAGGCGAAAGTGGTAAAGATCACTGAGGAAGCAGCAGAGGCGATTGAAAAGAGCCCCAAGAAATGGCCTTACATCAAGAAAGCTCTAGAGATTGCAGTCGGTGCAACACTTGCTGCTGTGATTCTACTAGGTATTGACGGAATGACGGGAACTACATAGTTGTCGGTATTTCTAGCTGGACTATGTTTATCGTAGGAAAACATTTGTAGTTTTGATGTAGATAGCGTAATTTTGCAGCTCGCTCGCTTCACATGTATTCTTTCTATTGAAGTCACCGAAGTTGACGATCAAAATTCTCAGCTATTGTGCAGCATTGGTTGTCAATGTTCTGGCTGGAGTTTCGTCCAATAATGAACCTTCAAAATAGCATATTACGATGTACCACCTTTGTGGCACATCCCTGGGACAGGAATACATCTTAAATATTATTGTGTGTTGTACTCAAATATTCCCCTGGGAAGCCTTAACCAGTAAGTACGGAACCGCACTTAGGACAATTTTCTATTCGGTACAGTATTATGTAAGTAGGATTACATGACAGTAAACATTTCATGCTTCCTACCTGGTGCTGTACAGTAAAACCTGTCCTCACAAATAAGCCCCGTTGTCCTGAACAATACCAACTATAGCAATAATATCATTTAGAGGAGGTTGAAAACATGAATAAATAAGGTTAGCCCTCAATTTAAATATTTAACCCTATACTCACTTAACCCTCTAAGCACTTAACCTTGGCCGGCGCCTTGATAAACTTCGGATGGAAAGAAAGAACTGATGAAACATCCGTATTCTACTAAAATATCATACCATCGCCCACTAGAAACCTCAGAAAACATGACTGCGCTATGCGCCTTAATTTCATGGTCATTGTGGTATCAATTTTTGGCGAAATCAACATTAGGTTTAGCGTTTGACAGGCTATCAAATATTTGTATGGAACTAACTGGGAATCAAGTCGGTGGACCGACTTGATATCGTCACGATATTATCGTGTATACCAGTATAACAGATACTAGAGGGAAAAATAGGACAGGTTTTACTGTACATGCACGTGCATGTGTATTATACAAAAATGTGGTTGAACTTTGTCGCCAATTCTTAGGTCCTCAGTTTTAGCTGTTGGACGATTCGGAGCGATTTCGTGAATCGACCTGATTAGGCAAATTTGGCCGGAGTTCACAATAACAGCGAGAGCATTGGGTAGCAATGCGGCAGTACACTGAGCATGTACTTACGCAGTACTACTGACAGTGCATGTACTGTATCCAACTTCATCGTGCGTCTTGCTTGGAAACAGTATTGCAATCATGAAAAATAGACAGTCATAATTTATCTACTTTAATAAGGACCAGTATATTAAAGTATACTGGTCCTTAATAATGTAATCAGGGTTGTGCATTATTAGCAAATCGTATAGTGTCTTGAGATTTTTAATAAATCAAATACCGGTAACACTTAAATCACTCAAGTTTGCGGTATGTATGGACGATCTTTTTTATACGTTTAGCTAAAATTTTAGGACAGTCGTACTAAGCATGTACGCAGTTTTCAAACACAACTAAATGTAGTAGTTTTCCTGGAAGTGCTACCCAAGTAGTACGTACAGTCCTAATATGATTGATTCCTGCCAGTGTGTGGTGTTGTTAGTACGACTGTCTAAGTATCACTTACTAGTATTGGAGCATCTCAGTCGCTTTGCTCCATTGAGTTGCTTTGAGGATTCTGCCACTGCAGGCCGCCGTCCCCGTCGTAAAATAATTGCTTCAAAATCTAGTAATAAATCGCTGGATGTGGTATATAGGCTATACCGCTGCGTATGATATATGCTAGACGTCAATTAATCCATTCTCTTCGTGTAGAATTGCGGTCTGGACGATACAGCTAACTCACCCCTAATTAATGATAAAGATTACCGCTAAATCAGAACGACAATGCTGATTTAGGCTAATTTGTGTGTTAAACGAAGCAAGTGAGCGCTAAACTGAGCTTATTAAGCTAATTGCCTAGCAGATCTCATTCCGCCTATTTAGTTAGCTTTTATCGTCGGGTCTAAATCGTGTCACTCCAGTTTAATGTTATTCTGTTCTTCCATACAGGTGTCATAACACAACTATTACAAGTTGTCTCACTAAATCGATGGACTTTGTACCCCAGGTTCTTTAACACAGGACTTTTGGCTAGGAATTACCTCTAAGAAACCTAGTATAGCTAGGTTTACTAAAGGTAATTCTTAGCCAAAAGTAGAGTTCAACCCTAACCATACCTGTCTCATATAAGTAAAGCCTAGAAGAGGTAAGAAATAGATTAAATCAGAGTGCAAAGAGTGATTATAAATGGGGACTTCGACCCCAATTATGTTATATGAAATGGATAAAATACATCGCGTGTATTTTATCGTAAATCTAAATAACCACAATATGGATGGGCGATATCAGCGAAATGTTAACTCTATGAACACCTACGTGCGGGTGTGACCAATCAAATGTGTGAACGTGTGCGGAAGGTGGCCGGCCATCCCCGACTATGGTACGTGAAGCAGGACCTCTGTGTTTGTTGGAGGCGGTCCCAGCGACAAGTTCCTCAACGAGCCCGCAATGCTCACTTCAGAACGTTCTATCTCAAATTTCGCGAATGAATCTAGCAGCAAAGAGAACTCAGTATGATTGTGCTGTATGGTGCACCCTGTACAGCCTAATATCTGAGGCATTGTGTGGGTTTCAACATTGGACGTGGAGGGAGGGGTATGCCCTCCACTACAAGAAATAACGAGTTCCGTATTATCGTTGTGTTGCGTCCTCCTAGAGAACAAAGTGTTGTCGATTGTCAGCTTGCACACCCTGTGCTGCACTCGACACATTACGCACAACACTACGATTTTTGGGGTCCAGACTGGCACCGAACATGTAAGTAACTCTGTACATGTAACCAGTTTAGGGATGCTTCTAAATATTATGAGTGTGCCGTGTAGCCTGGTCTAGTGATAATATCCGTGGCGCAGGATCTCGAAACTTCACCCTTCCCAAGCTTCCTTGAATCATGCCACTACGAGACTCTTCTCAAGGCATACCGTACTAATCACGAAAGTTCACAGGTAATGGTTTGAAACCCCTATAATGACTGTTCTTCACATGTCAAACTGCGAACTAAATTAGTAGTACTAACACTTTGACGTCCGAATGCCGTACAATATGTACGGGTGACGGATGGAATTTCGGGATCGGATGACGGATAGAATTACGGGATCGGCCAAGCAGAAAACGGCGATATTCAACATAAACGCTGTTGTTGCTGTCCTTTATTAGTACAGGAGGAAAGGTACTGTACCGTAATCTTAACAACCACTTTCATTTTGCAAGTTGAGTATCAACCCGCAAGCCACTCATGTGCCTACAGTACTGGAACGTTGTGATACTGGCGTTAATCGTCGTATGTGGAGGGACAAATGTTGCAGTTCTAGCTGTAGACCCCAAGCTAAGTGATCCAACCTTTTCATCGTCCATTCGTTTCCACGCTTTCGACCACCTTGACGTCAACCCCCACCGACACCTAAGAACCGACGAAGAGAGAGGAGTTTTGGGCACAGTTGACAAGGTTACAGCACTTATTAAGTCATCGGTTATGAAGGGAAACGCGGCCGCCAAAGGATACACGCGATATCAACTTCTTCACGCAAGTGATGATCTGTTCGACAACCCCAAATTCTTGAAATGGGTGAAGTATGTCGATGATTTCAGTGCGAATAATCCAAAGGAGGCAGTCACGACGATTCCGATCTTGACAGCTCGCTATGGAGATGAAGGGCTGTTAAAAATGCTAGAAACAGCTCAAGCAAACCCGAACACGAAAGAGGTTGCCACCAAGTTGTTGGGTCAACAGGCTCAACATTGGGCAGTAAATGGGAAAACACCGGATGAAGTGTTCATGCTGTTCAAGATGAACATAGCGGGAGATAAAGTTTTCGAGAATGCGCAGTGGGGTAACTGGGTCAACTATGTGAAAACCTACAACAGCAACAACCCCAAAAAAACACAAACTTCGGTGATCTCGTCTCTGCAAAATATTTACGGTGAAAGTTATCTCGTAAGTATTCTTGCAGCAGCAGGACAAGTCAGAGCTACCAAAAGCACTTCCAAGAAAATGGAGCTTGAATTGATTCAGATTTGGCTGAAGAATGACAGAACGACGGATGATGTATTCAAACTTCTTGAACTTGACAAGGCAGCGAGCAAAGTATTAGGAAGTCCGCAATTGGCTTTTTGGGGGAGATATGCGGGTTATGTCAACGAGAAACAGCCAGGCAAAACAACGAGTCTCATAGCAACATTGACGACCCACTACACAGAAGAAGGTGTAGTGAAAATGTTGGAAGCGGCTAAAAAAGTTCCTGCGACCAAAGCTGTGGCCACGAGACTGCAATCGGATCAACTGGAATATTGGCTGAGCCTCAATAAGAGCCCAACTAGTGTTTTTAAGCTGTTCAAACTTGATGAAGCTGGAGAAAAACTTCTGTCGAACCCTCAATTTTTGATGTGGAGAAAATACACGGACAATTATGGTGTGCAGAACCCCCAAGCAACACTAACTACTATCGCGATACTCAAGAACTCCTACACTGACGATGTTTTAGCAAATTTGATCCTTACGGGGATGAAGTCATCAAGTACCCAAGATTCTGCTACCAGATTACAGTCGGAATTGTTCAAAAGCTGGATGCCTGTACCACCAATGGTTGATCAACCCCCAGATGCTGTTTTCGGCCTTCTCAAGCTGGAAAAACTGGGTGATAAGGTGCTCACGAGCCCAATGTATGACTTTTGGAAAAAATACTTGGAGTACTACAACAAACTGAATTATAAACCGTACCACAAAAAGGATCAAACGTTGATTGCAGCGTTGATGGCTAATTACGAAAACAAAAGGGATCTTGTATTGGTTCTCGAAAAATGGGAGAAGTCCCCAAGCATTGAACTGAGTTTATTTGGTAAAAACTTGAAGACGGAGCTACTGCACCAATCATTATTGAAGAACGTGGGCCCGTCAGATGTGGCCAAGTTCCTTAATGTAAAGAGCAAGGCCGATGTGAACTGGAAATTCTATGAGAAGTACACAAAAGACTATTACCGCTTGGCAAAGCTGAAAGACGAACTACAGCCTATTAGCATTTTCTAGAGCTCGTAAAGAGCCTTCGTAGCTTTAAAAGATGAAATACAACACGATTTTCATCTTCCAACTAAAGCTCATGCTTGTGTGCAAAGTGTACTGTGTGCGGGTGGTTGACATCGAGAGGGTTACAACAGCCAGTTCGTGTTCAAAATCTGATGATCGACATAAAACGATACTTAAATAGTATTTTTTACCACATCGATGTTGACATTTAACAGAAGTCCACGAAACAATACATGTTTGCTAGTTTTACCAAAGGCAAATTGTTCTTCCTCCAGAGATTATAGTGGCACGGATGATAAGCGGACTCTAATTCCAGCGAAACTTGTTGGACAACACGTCTTGTACTCACCATACAGGGCATTTTGACTGCAGCGACATGCTAATAAGTAACACTGCGAGTCATGAAAGCTCTCAGCTATTGAGAAGTCTGCAATACTTGACATCGTAACCCTCTCGATGTCAACCACTGATGTACGTATAATTCAAGTTGGAGCATGAAAATTGAGTTATACACCTGTTACAACTATTGAAATAACGTTTACCATTGAGATGCTGGTTCTTTTGGGAGCTTACCAAACGGTTTTAGGCTTTAGCTCTTCCCGGAGCTTTACCAAGCGGTAATAGTCTTTTGTGTACTTCTCTAAGAGGTTCCAGTTCGCGTCGGTCTTTCTCTTCGCGTTAAGAATCTTGGCCACATCTGACGGACCCAAATTCATCAATAATAGTTGGTGTAGTAGCTCCGTCTTCAAATTTTTACCTAGTACGCTTAGTTGCATACTTGGGGCCTTCTCCAATTTTTCGAGAACCAATACAAGTTCGTTGTCGTTGTAGTTAGCCATCAACGTTGAAATCAGCGTTGCTCTCTTTTTATGATCCGGTTGCGAAATCACTTTGTTGTAGTGTTCCATGTATTTTTTCCAAAACGCAAACATCGGAGTCGCGAATGCCTTCTCAGCCATTTCGTCAAGTTTGAGAATTTTGAAAGCAGTCTCTGGGGCTACTGGGGGTAGACCAGCAATAGGCATCCAGCTTTTGAACAACTCTGACTGTAGTCTGGTAGCAGTAGGCTGTGTCCTCGGTGACTTCATCCCCGTAATAATCAAATTTGCTAGAACATCGTCCTGATAATATCTCGTGAGTACCCCAATAGTAGTTACTCTTGCCTTGGGGTTCTTCACACCATAATCGTCCGTGTATTTTCTCCAAACCAAAAATTGAGGGTTCGAGAGAAGATTTTCTCCAGCTTCATCGAGTTTGAACAGCTTAAACACATTAGCTGGAGCTTTACCAATGCTTAGCCAATGTTGCAGTTGCTCCGTTTGCAATCTCGTGGCCACAGCTTTTGTCGCTGGAACTTTTTTAGCCGCTTCCAACATTTTCACGACCCCTTTGGATTTATAGTGGGTTGTCAATGTTGCTATGAGACTCGTTGTTTTGTCAGGCTGTTTCTCGTTGACATAACCCACATATCTCCCCCAAAAAGCCAATTGCGGACTTCCTAATACTTTGTTCGCTGCCTTGTCAAGTTCAAGAAGTTTGAATACATCATCCGTCGTTCTGTCATTCTTCAGCCAAATCTGAATCAGTTCAAGCTCCATTTTCTTGGAAGTGCTTTTGGTAGCTCTGATTTGTCCTGCTGCTGCAAGAATATTTACGAGATAACTTTCACCGTAAATACTTTGCAGAGACGAGATCACCGAAGTTTGTGTTTTGGGGTTGTTGGTGTTGTAGGTTTTCACATAGTTGACCCAGTTACCCCACTGCGCATTCTCAAAAACTTTATCTCCCGCTATGTTCATGTTGAACAGCATGAACACTTCATCCGGTGTTTTCCCATTGACTGCCCAATGTTGAGCTTGTTGACCCAACAACTTGGTGGCAACCTCTTTCGTGTTCGGGTTCGCTTGCGCTGTTCCTAGCATTTTTAACAGACCTTCATCTCCATAGCGAGCTGTCAAGATCGGAATCGTCGTGACTGCCTCCTTTGGATTATTCGCACTGAAATCATCGACATACTTGATCCATTTCAAGAATTTGGGGTTGTCGAACAAGTCATCACCCGCTTGAATGAGCCGAAATTGTAAGTTGGCCTTTTCAGCAGCATTTCCCTTGACCAACGAAGGCTTAACAACTGTTGCAGCCTTCTTAATAACTGTGTCCGCAACGCCTCTCTCTTCCTTGGTTGCAGGCTCGGTTCTTAAGTTTCGGTGAAGATTGATATAAAGTTGGTTGGAAGCGTAGAAACGAATGGAAGATGAAAGTGATGTATCACTGAGTTTCGAGTCTGCAGGTAGTACTGTAGCATTTGTCCCTCCCAATACGACGATAATTGCCAGTAACACAACGTTCCAGTACTGTAGACACATGCGTGCCTTGCGGATTGTTTATCAATTTGCAGAATGAAATTCGTCGGTAAGACTTTGGTACGTGCACTTACCAACACAATGCAAGTTTTACTTGTTGAGCTGTACATCATCCTTGCGGTACTGACAATATTGATGAACACCAGCTGCATGCACGTGTAGTTATAGTGTAGGTTTCGCGATCAGCGATGACGCCACTAACTATTCTCCGTGACTAATCGCTTTCAAATCGCATTTTTGGCTGCCATCCACGATGACGAAGTTTCCAATCGGAAAACATAAACTTGAATGTCGGCTTACCAGTTGAACCATTAGCAACGGCAGTTATTGGTGTCGTATGCCCTTGGCTGATGTAACCTTCGCAAAATTCCCTGTGTAATAAGTACAAGACGTGTTGTCCAACAAGTTTCGCTGGAAAGGGAGTCCATTTATCATCCGTGCTACCATCAATTGCAATTTGCAGTATTTTTTCGTTGCCACTTTAGGTAAAACTAGCAAACATGTGTTGGTTCATGAAGATCGATGTAAATTATCAACACACATTCGAAGTTTTATCTGTATGGTATGGAAGACAATCGTTGTACGCAGTTCAGTTCGATCACTAACGACTTTCAGGGTTAAACACGAAAGCTAAGTCTTAACCGCGCATTAACGAAGACACAACTTGATTAGTTACTAAAAATCGTCACTAACGTAAGTAGAAACCCGAAGAATGAAATCCGAATCGATCACCTGAAATTAACCAAGAGCACCGGGTGTCTTATCACTCCAGTATTGAACGTCTAGAGCACTGCTGATCACGTTTAAAGCGTCCTCCACACTTCCAAGTAGATTTACCAGGGGTGCAAACATGTCAAAGACAAAATGAGCATGGTCATCGTATTATCCCAGTGGAAGTAAATCGTGCCAGGAACTACAAGACGCTCTCCTATCAATTTCTCCGTCACTGATCTCTGCTTTCCAATTGTAAGATGAGAGAGTGCATTGCTGACCATTTTTGTTGCGATGGTAGTCATTCCGTTGAAATACGCGATCAGTGAGTTTTCTGGACCGTCACGAGTTGAAGGTCCAACTTTTTGTGATGAAGTGAATCAACGACCAGTTTTCCAACACGGAGTCCACTCCGCACCCTCCATTGAACGTCACCTGTAAATCCATTACTTTTGTAAAAACGAATATTGTGCCTGAAATATTGTGCCTGAAAGTGAATATTTGGTACTGACTGTGAAGACACTCCATCAATACCAACTTCCACGCCGTGTCGAAAGAGTTGAAAATATTCTGACACAGCTCTCCATGAACTTGACTCGGTAGGAACGGAAACCACAAATCATTTTTGTTTGTACTGAAGTTGCAGCACCTCTCTTCGTAAATGCTTGACACATTCTTCAAGAGCTAGCAAATTATTACGCACTTTCTTTCGATAATTTTGCTGGGAGATACGACGCCGTTCTTGCTCAGTCATCCCATGGAGTACGGATATGATCTCGGCGGAGCCGCGATGAGAGGATTTAGTTTTACCGTTTTTCGGACGTTGTGGAATCGAATTGGTCGGAATATTTCCAACTCTGGGTCGATACCTGGAGTCGGTGGATTGGCGATACCGGGGTGATGATAGTTTTTCTGAGTGAATAAACGCGAATTTTCGCGACTGGAGGACGATCGATTGGTCTACCATACACATGTGAAAAATCGTGAAGTGATCATGAGGATAGCGCATCTTTATCCAAATGTTTGTCTTTGCTGCAACAATGACCGTTTTAGGTACAGAGAATCTTTCTAAGTGGTTCGCCACCATAGTTCTCCTTCATCGCTGAAAGCAGATTTTGTTGGTCTCATCAAGAAAAAACTTAGATCATCAACTGCTGCAAATGCAGCAGGGTGACAAAAGTTTTATTCCTTCGATGATGGAGTAACTAAATAGACTTCCTACGTGCTTCTTCGACTTTCTTCACAGAGGTGAGCCAGGTAATAGACCCCAGTTGCGGTAAACTCCATGATCAGAAATTAGTGACCCAATACCCGCGCAGAGTACAATTCGGATACCGGTATGATAACTTCATTGTTCAAATTATTACTTCAAGTATCAGTAAACAATTTGGAAGCCACCACCCGTAAGTTACGATGAAAGTTTCCTTAGTCGTATATAAGTCTTTCAACGTTGTTCCTCCTGAGTATTAGATTGTTAAGCTAGTTTCCTGGTACCAACGAGGAAATTTGTCGTTACTAACTGTTGATGCCGATATTGTAAAATTCATCACGAATAACCAAGACATAATTGCGAGGCCGACAGAAATAGTGTGTATCATTGCAGCATTACCTTAATAAATAATTCGAAGTACCAAACTAAACAACAATTTGTACTGAACGTACTGCTTGACTACTATTATTTGAATGGAATGCTTCGAATAACAGTCCAACATTTCAACAACTTCAGAATTAGGAACTTTTGAAGCACAAGATATTTCACACATTTGTGTGGAATTAGTTGACGGTTTGAAAACTAAGTGCCGATTATAATTGACAATACATTACAGCAGTGTACACAGTTTTACTTCTTCCGGTTGGAAATTATCTAGAGTCGAACAAAGTGTTATGAGTATAATGTTACATTTCATTTTGCAGGTGCAAGAAGAAAATCGTGTTATGTTTCGCGTTTGAAACAACTGCGGGTAGTGGCTTCAATCGAGTTATGAACATCAACTATGGTAGCTTTGCAATGTTCTCTTCCAGATCTTCCAGCTCGCATCAGTCTCGATCACGCTTCAATTTGGCTTTCTTTTCCAGTAATCATGTGATAACTGTTCCTGTTGGCGTTTAAAATTTCGTAATCTTTTGGTATTGTGAGATCTCATGATCATAATGACAAGGAAAATAGGCAACTCAGGTTATAGACTATAGTTTATTCTTCGTATACTGCTGCATGTTGACATCCCTGACATCATAATCGAAACGTTGGACAAGCACAACAATGCGTCTAATTTTCATCCTGGCTCTGGTCGCCACAATTTTCGTAGCGAGCGTCATCGACTTCGCCTACGCCGACAAAGTTGATGTGTCATCGGATCCCGTTGAAAGGAAAGGCCACCGCCTAAAGCGCAATTTGAAACAGAGATTGAGGAATGAAGAAGAGAGAATGGTGGCTTCTGCTGCTGCATTTCTTGCCGCACAAAGTGCTGCGCAACGTGCTGAACAACTTGCTGCACAAGGGGGCAAAGTGGGAACCAAACTCGCTGACGCACAACTTTCATCGACAATTGCAAACACGGCAAAGAGAAACCCAAATGATTTTAAGCATGCTCTCGTTATGCTACTCGGGTTGGGGATCTCTGTTGGCGGTGCTCTCCTTGTTTTATCGCATCTGTCGCGTCCAAATTGACTACGCCACTAGCCGGGCGCATTCTGCTCCGACACAGTAGAGCATAGTAATGACGACGGTCGTCTTCATCTTAGATGCAACACAGATACTAGTTCCTTCATCACCGTACTATTGGTTTTCTGTTCACAAGTAACTCAATTAATCGAAACTGAGGACCCCATAACAATTTAATCTTTCATTATAAACTTCGTGAACACCTTTTCTCATCTCATTCAATGTCGTTAAAGCCGAAAGTCTCGTGTATGTAGACTTGAGCGTGCAATATCATTCTGACGTGTATCTTGTACGAACCAACAAATTGTGCGTGTTCCTCTGTTAATACGCTTTGCACGACTGAAGAGTGATAAACTTTACTTAGTACACAGTACAGTACTGTAAAAATTTCACTGGGTTACATCAAGTTGATTCGCAATTTGAACGGATGATTCGTCGGTACCTGGAATTTCCAGGCTGGAAATCAATGTCCTGATTGCATAAGAATAACTTGAAAGTGAGTGTACGATTTTATCTCGAGTCGCTACAATAATTTGAACATTGTCATAGGATTGTAGTCGACAAAATCTTGTTTTTCTCTTGTTGTAAACGCGAAAGGCTGGGCATAATTGCAAAGATGTTAAGTATATTAAACAGGATGCCTTGAAACACAGAATTCAGCTCAAGCAACAATGGTCTTCAGGACTTTAAGAAAGTGTTTGAAAGAGGAAAAACCGGATGAAGTCAATATCCCACTTTTCCTGCAACGAGGATAAAATGTGTAAATACCAAAGTTTGAGACGCTCGAAAAACTCACGTGTGGATAATTTTAATCGTTACTATACTTGCGTAATAAATTGCCGTGAATGTACGCTCAGATAATACGCTTACACTTGACGAAGTCGGCGGGTCGGCTTTGTGCCTGAGATCGAGCCGACGAGTCCGTTCCACCACTTCTGGACCTTTTGTTTCAGGCCATTGTTGTAGTACTTGGATACCGTTACGGTTCCATCTGCATTAGTCGTCGATTCACCTTGTCGCTCTTCTTCTGTTGCAGAGATACCAGTCGGGTTGGATGGTTTTGTGGGAATGTCATTGTTGGCCAACAAATTGCGCGAATCTTCAGTTGTCAATAGTTTCTTGTTGGTAGCCGCAATGCAGTCGCAGGTTGCAAGGAGTGCGATCATGAACACCAGGGCGAGTTGAATCAGACGCATTTTCTTGGGAAGTTACTTTACTAGTAGATCTTGGTGTTGCTTGGGGGTGGAATTGAAAAGTGAGGATGTCCAAGCAGAACTACAAGGCTGAAAACTTGCCAAGTCGCATGGGGTCGGGTTGAACCACGGCAACTAAATTCCATGAGATTTGATACAAGTTGAAGTCGAACAATTGAATACTAATGTGGCTATACAGCAAATCGCTGAAAACTGCAAAATGGAATTCTGAAGTGACAAGAGCATGCGAGATGGCAGCTATTTAATAAGATCCGGACACGAAGGATGTTGTTCAAGCATTCTGCTGCACGTTCATATTTCTGCAGTGTTCTTGGTATTCACATGTTAGTCCTGTCCTTCCATGAACGCAACGCAGCAGCGTCAAAGTGAAAAATTCAACCGCGTTAGTGCGTGTACCGGTAGAAGCAGTAAAAATGTGGCACGAATTGAAACTGGAGAAACTGAAGTTGCTCAAAAAGTAATCATGCAAGTTTATGATCCAAGATATCCTACACCGGAAAACAGTCTTGTCGCGAATTACATGTACATATTGTACTGCGTAGTATAAGATACAAGTAGCACTGTAGTATCCTTGGTACTTTTTTAAAAGTACTTCAAAGTACAGTGTAATGTTGCCAATTTTTCAAGCACTCGTGGTTTCAGTCTGTCGAAGTCGACAAATGAAGTTTGGATGAATCAGTATATTCCACCATTTCTCGACCTTCTGGTAGAAGTTCTGCAGCAGTCCACTGTTCTACATGTTGTACACTACGAGACTCGTACAGTAGTACGTGTTCAATATCGTTCCGTCTCCATTATCAGTCGTTGTATAGCCGTAGTTGATGGCTCCCCTGCTCAACCTCCCTGCCCCGATGCAGTGACTCTTGAGCTAATCCGCTCTTCAGTCGAAGAGTCTTGGAAGACGCATACTTTCGGTCACGAAGTATTTTGTGTTCTCAATTGGTCATAGTAGTCATTCCTAATCAATGACATTTGCCCAAACGAATAAAGTATTGTTTTTTAGCGCTAGACGGAAGCTTTAGTGTTGTTAATTGGTGTGGGTACGTTGAAGAATGGAGCGTCAAGATCGCAGTGGTTAGTTCAACCTGTGAAGTAGTCGGATATTTGTTCCTGGGATTTGACTTTTAGAATGATACAGGTAAGAGCCGTTCCAATGCGGTAATTGTCGACCAAGCAACAAAACTTTGGTGGGAGAAGGAACCACTGATGGAACCACGAGCAATTGTAGACCACAAGCTGTACTTGCCCTCGTTGAAGTTACAGCCCATTTTCATCTCGAAATGGAGATGAACTTACAAGTCGAATTTCTAAAGACAGTTACCCAAATAGCCCATCTCCAATTTAAAAATAAGAAAGTTTCTCGTCAATCTATTGACTCAATAGCAGCTTAGCAGTGGCTTAACAAGTCACATGACTACAGCTCGCCAAATATCAAACTTAATTGCAGTTAGTAGTGCCCCAAATTATCTTTCAACAACGCACGCTTATCAATGTTGTCAACCAAGCATATCATTATATTTTGTGTATTGTACACAATCGCATGGAGCCCTACATTATCGAAAATGTCCTCCTCAACTGATGTGGTGCTCAAGAACCCTCCATGCTTCCGTTCTGGTTTGATGTGGGGCATCGGCATGGCTGCCGTCATCGGTGGGCATCGTTTCCGCACCACAAAGATCATCCGCACGTCTTGTGACTGGGCCGTCATTGCTTTCGGAGGTGTTGGGGGTGGTACCTGGTACGCCAAAGTCTCATTTAGCACTAACAGTAAAAAAGTTTTACTTGTATTACTACTACTAAAAACTATTTTTTCATTATTTTTCTATCAGGTTGTTCTGCTCCACTGCGTACCGTGCCAAGGCCCGTCAAACCCGAGAGTTCATGGAAGTAATGAACAATCCGGAACGTAAGGCAGAAGCCGAACAATTCCTCCGTTCCCGAGTGCAGACAAAACCTGATGAAGAGTAGTTGCAGTCCTAAAACTGAAACTACGTAGCCAAAAAGACAGATGTCATGTGACTTGTTAATATTTCGCGTCAACCGTCGGTTAAATATCGTATTGGCCGTGTCTACCCCCGTTCGTTGCGGTACTCATCTCTTCGCTCTTTGTTGGTGGGAGGAGTGGCCACGTTGGTGCTGCCAGTCGGCATGCTTGTACAACCTCTGTTGTGGTGCTCGGAAAGACTTGTCTTTAGTCTTGACATCGCTGCCCTCGTGGATGTCCATCTACTGAATCACGCAGTTCTCCTTGTTGCGTCGACCAGCCAGCTTCTCCCGGTCCATGACCATCTTCTGTGTAAGCGTAGCTGATATATGACAAATAGTGAAGTTAGAAGAGTCTAACAATAAATTACCATGGCAAATGCACTCACGATTGACGCTGATCAAGAATGCATCGCGCGCAATTGTTTCGAGCGCGCCATTCGTGTTCTCCGACGTCTTTGCACTCGTTTCTGCAAACACAGCAAAAAAGCAATTAGATCATCGTCACACTACTGCTGGCTTATTTCATCGACGTACCAATAAATCGGCAGCCGTACTGACTTGCAGCCGCTTGACCTTCTTCCAAGGTCACCACACGGTTAGGCAGATCGATCTTGTTTCCAACGAGCAGCATGGCTGGCATCTGCGCCGGGGTCGAGTACTGACGAATGTTGTTCATCCAGTAGCCAACATCTACAAATATGATCAGTAAGAATCACCTCGACGAATCACAAATATCCATTCAGCACGTACTGTCGAAGCTGCGTCTATCGCTGACGTCGTACACTAGGACAATGCCGTTTGCGCCCTTGTAATATGCTAAATTATCAACAAAAATACCGTTAGATCTGAAGTATACCAAGTCAATCAGACGGTAAACGTACTGGCAGTGATGCGATGGAAACGCTCCTGGCCTGCGGTATCCCAAATCTGAAGCGTGATCGCTTCATCCGCAACATTAATATGTCGGAGCTTGAAATCCACCCTGGAACAATCACAAAAATCTTAGCAAAATCTCCCAAAACATCAATAAACAACAACATACCCCGCAGTTGCCAACATCGACTCGGAGAACTCATCACCCGAGAAAACCCGCATCAAACTGGTTTTACCCACACCTACAACCCACAACATCAGTCTCTCACCAATACAAAACACTAAAACATCCTAACGTACCGCTATCTCCGAGCAGCAACAACTTCAGTTTATGTTTCTTCTTGGGTGGCACCGGTGCCGTTTCCACTTCCGTGGCAACTTTCTCCACGACTTTTCCATTTCCATTTCTGGCATTCTCCAGTCTCATGCCTTCTTCGGAATTGCCCAACAATCTCGACGTGCTTTTGAACATTTTGTTGCGGAACAGCGACGCACGGACACTCAAACTCCTTCTGGTCGAGAGTTTCTCCGCTTTGAGTTTATGATCTTCTTCTTCTTCCATCTTCTTCTCTTCCAACTGCTCTTCGGTCAACTGCTCTTCATAAGCAGACGGGATAATCGGACTATTATCCACAGATAGTTGCAACCCTTCGGATAATGCATCAAGTGCCGCGGCGGATAAAGCTCCTGTAGGTTGCACCACTTGCACCTTTTTCACCCCTACAATTTTGCTGTCATCTTGCAACTTGGAAACATCCACAGGTGCGGACCCTGCCAAGTAAATTTTGGACAAAGACGCGGCTCTTTTTGCCGCGTCTTCCTCTGATTCACTATGTGGTGGTTCCAAGGCGGAAAACGAGCAACTCCGACGTCTCACCCGCTCTTCTTCTTGTGTTGCTGCCTCACGCGAACTGAAACAACGCGCCCGGCTACGTTCATTTGCCTCTGGAGGCAACAAGTCGTCCGGTAGTGCGGTTCCGCGTCTTTGCCGGTCTTGCGGCTGCTCCTCGTCCTCGTCGTCCGCTAGAATGGAGCGACTGCGTGTGCGGCCGCGGCCTTGCACGGCCAGCTCCATCTCGCGCTCCCACGCGTGCTGGGCTTCGGCTTCGGCCTCCGAGACAGTGGCGGTGCTCATAATTAGGGACTCCTTCGCTTAGGAAGGGTAGAATGGCGAGTGTTTCTTGGCTTTTGGCTTCTTCGAGGGGGGACTCGACTGCGACAGGTGGCCGATCAGGTCCGGAATAAATGGGCGGCAACAAGTGAAAATGTATGAAAAACACACGGTTATTGTGGGACGTAGACCGGTTTGCACCAATCAGATCACGAAACCTATCGTATTGCATGCCATGGCGTTAGGTAAGCAACGTGTGTAATGCTCAAAACGGGCTACTGTTGGTAACTGAAGGAAAGTTGCATGTCCAACGAGGCAAAACATGCTTGTCAATGGAAATGGAGGCAAAAGTTTCACTCGTGTGGATTGATTTTTGTTGGCAATTGGAAGGTGACGAAGTGGTTGAGGGTTTTTGTTAACCATCAGTGCAAGTGCATACTGTAGCAAATTGGACGTAAACAAAAAAGTCTTTCCCGAGTTTGGCACATCAAATTGATGTGAACCCACGAGTTGCTGTCCACATCTTGTGTTTGCACTGCAGTTTCGACCTTTAGATCTTTCGCGACGACAGCAAATTTTACTAGAGTATCCACCTTGTCTACGTCACGACACTGGAAAATTCGACAATTCACGTAACTTGGCATTGTATACAGTAGTGACCACAGTGGCCAACAACGTCGTGATGGCCTCAACACGCCGCAACAAGATGGCAAGATTTTTCCAAGGTGGGACCATTACAGCCTGTATTACAATACGAACAGCTTGGTATCTCTTGAGTCAGTCTGCTTGGTTCAATCATTCCTTGAATTGTTGCTCTCTACCAGTACTCTCTCTATTACTGCTACAACCCTCAAGAGAGTATTTTTCACGATCTACATAGGCGTATTTTTACTGTTAGTGCTTTTCTTAGCCTACATGGCTGCAATGAACAAAAGTGCACCAGTATTGCAGTAGGTTCTGAGTGGAAAGTCTAGTTGCATCGACATCGAGCCACACAAGCAGTGCACACGATCCAGCTTGGGATTTGGACGGCTTCGTCGCATATCATGCCTGCGAAATCTTTAATCTCGACAGCGCCGTCGCCATCGCCTTTCAAGGGTGAAAATTTTCCTCAGTATGTGCTGTGTCGATCAACCCGAAGGCATTTCATTACTGCCCATGCAACTTCCGAAGTCCAAGAACCTATTGCAACACCTCCGCAGACACCAATATCCACATTATTGACTACTGCAACATCCACACAAGACCTACAAGCACCACGCAGAGGTCGAGTACCCAACACCGGGTATCGGAGACCTCGACCTTCATCTAGTTTACGACCGTCGCTGTCTGAACAACTCAAGGCCATTTCGCGAGGAGCGCAGGCCATCACTGCAAAACTCACCACCACGTACAACCTCCCCAACGCACCTGCACTCACGTCGTCCAGTAGTGATCAGTACGGACAACTCACCCACGATAAGAACGCCTTCCAAGCTACAACCATCGGACTCACGGTTGGGAAGCTCGAGTGTCGCTTTCCATGTCCTGCAACTTTCTCGTCAGACCGCTGCACATACCTGTTCCAACACCCCTTCGAAGCCAAGGAAGTGCTCATGATCATGTACTACCGCGACATGATGCACGCATCTGTCAACATGACAGATCACAGCTTCCGGTTCCGTTTATCGCGTGTCCTCGAGCAGTTCGGCAATGATTACAACCCCGCTAACTCGCAACACTGGCTGCGAATTGTCTTGGCCACCTCGAGCGAAGCAAATAAAGTCAAGCTCTTTCTTGCAAGTGTCGGTGTCATTGGCTCACGGCATTCATCGCGTACTGAAATGACCTGCAATTCACACATAAAGGTGCCGCAGCACTAACACCAGATTCCCATAATACCTCGCAAGCAATAGAGCAACGAACGTTGCATTCATAACGAGTGTTCTGGTGTGATAGTTCCATGCCCTTGCAAGTCCTTTTCAGAGCCTACCTGTCCGTAGAAGTCTCCCCGTTTCAATCTGACCCAGTGCAACTTAACTTCGCAGCAAGCAGATACAACATGTAGCACCCCCATTCATCCATCCCAAATGTACCAAACGTTCTCTCAGTTGCTCTTCTTGGTCACCGCTGGTTTTCTTGAGCAACGTCCACTCCTTGTATTCCCGTGGAGGTCCTTACGCTGTACCTGGAGGTCCTTGCGCCTTTTGAGTGATTGAACAAAACATAGCACCACAAGGACCAAACCACCACATAGGCACAAGACAGGGAACAGATCATCATCAACATCCCATCAAAAACAGCACACTGTCTCCGCCATGCTCGCTATCAACCACAACTCTCAGCCATCATTTCACAGGCACGATAGATCCATCCAGTGGCATTGCCAACCAGATAGTGATCCAATGATCGAGCAAGTAGAGGCATCGAGACCGACAGAACAAGCAATCACAAAATAATGCATCAACGAACCTGAGAAGTAGCGCTTGCGGAAGCCGAAGTCGATGGCGTAGCTGCGTCGCTTGCACTTGTAGAAGAAGCTGAGGCATCGTTAGCAGTTCCAGGTGCACCAGCGGCAGCATCGCCAGCGGTAGCAGTTCCATCAGCAGCAGCCACGCCAGCTTGAGCCTGATATTGCTGGTAGGCCTCAGCGCTAGCTTGTGCAGCAGCACCGGTAACACCCCAAGCCGCATTAGCTGCATCGACGCCGTAGTAGGCAGCGTATTCATAGTAGCCGTTCCAGTACGCGTTCGGGTCATTCGGATCAGCAGTGGCCGTTGCAGCAGCCGCTGCTTGGTCTCCACCAGCAGCTGTTGCATCCGCAGTTGCGGCTGCCGAGCCATCCTGTTGATAGTACTGACCTTGCTGACCTTGCTGCTGGTAGTACGCAGCATACTGATCCTGTTGTCCCTGACCTCCGTAGCTGTACTGTTGCTGGCCATAGCTATCAGCACCACCATAACTGTTCTGACCACTACCGTAACTATGAGTACCGGCGCCTTGCAAAATCACCATGTCGACCTCTTCCTTTGCTCCTGAAAGATTCTGCGCTGGACCCTGGATTGAGATAGTTCGTACTGGCGGGTTCGAGCCTGGGTCCGCCACCTGAGGGATCTGAATGCGCACAGCGTGACGGTCCTGGATGCCCTTAATTGTCTCTCCACGCTTACCAATAATGACACCCACACGGTCATTAGGCACCTGCATGTAAATGGTTTGACCCGATGTCGCACCGTAACCAAGATGTTGTCCCTGCTCCTCGCTGATCATCGATTGGATCTCGAACTTAGCAGCCTCCTTTGCCTCCATTGTACCACGAATAGTAATCAAACGCATCTCGGGGTGGTTCGGGTCCGGCGTCTGCGGGATGGTGACACTTGTACCGGTGCGCTGCTGGATGGCCTTGATCGTGCAACCACCGCGTCCGATAATAAGTCCAACACGTTCGTTCGGGACTAAAATCTCCACCGAGTCGGTACCATCCGGGTTGATTCCACCATAACGCGCCATACGGTCACGATCATCACGCTCACGGAAACCACCAGCTCCTTGGTTCTGCTGTCGCTCGTCAATGAGGTTCTGGATAAGTTGCTGGCCCAGGTCCAACGACTCTTGATTACCTGTGATGTTCACAAACCGATCAGGAGTGTGAGGAGCTCCATCCTCCTCACGCACAATCTGAATATGCGCGCCACTCTTCATCTGCAAGTCGCGGATAGTTTCACCACCACGACCAATGATGTATCCAACAAGATCACGCGGCACCTTCATGTCAATTGACACCGACTGGCCATCATTACCAGGTCCATAGTGAGCTTGTTGTCCGCCCGAGTGGTCGCCGTTGCCGTAGTTATCATTCAGCGTGCCATTTAGTTCCGCGACCTTACGTAGCTGTTCCTGCTTCAACTTCATCGCCTGTTGTGGGTTGAAGAGAATATCCTCCACAGCACTTTGAGCCTTAGCCACAGACTCGTCGGTGTCTGCAGTAATGAGCACATGGAGCTCCTCGTTCTCATCCGGGTCACCGGTTGGGTCCTTGGATGAGCCTTTGCCTCGGATTAAAATGCGTGCACCAGATTCATCCTCCATTCTCTTCTGGTTGGAGCCTCGAGGGCCGATCAAAAGACCCATAAAGTTGATGTCGGGGTACTTGTCCACTGGAATGTATACTTTCTTGCGCTTCTTGTCACCCATACCCGGTGCAGCACGTATTCCTCCATCCACTGCACAAAAAGACATAAATGGTCAAAAATCACAAAAACTTCAACTTCCAGGACCAAAAGACCAAAAGACCAAAAACATACTATCGCCCTGTCACAAAAATAGAGCAGTTTCAAAAAATAGTCCCAGTCAGCTAAAAATTAAATAAAACCACGGATAAAATACCGTACCTCCCAGCGACTCTTGCGCTTGCCAAGGGCGTCGCCACCCGGAATTGCCGCAGCCGCCAGACGTGCCGCGATCTCACGCGCACGAGCCACAGGGTCCGCCATTGTTTTCTGTGTAGAGAGAGTGAGGGGAGCTCGAGTCTTACCGCCTCTTTAGCCTGGAAGTTAGAGCCTTTAGTTCTGGACCAGTTTGACTGGGCGTCGATTAATCGCCAATCAGCATTCAATTGTTTCAAGTATTATGATTCGCTGAAATCGTCAAAGATTTCCTCCAATCACATTCTTTTGTAGCCGCATTTGACAACGCCATACATTTCCTAGCGCGCCAAGTGGCTCAACCTCCGAGTCTTCATGTCTTCGCGCGTGCCGCTGCTCGTGAAGGGCAAAGGCCGCAAGCCATCTCGAGTATCGATCGCGCCGCGTGCAAAGCCGTCGAACAGTGCGTTTCCGGCCGAAATTGACGTAGAATTGAGGGAAATAGCTCACTTTTTGTGTTTTCTCAACTTTGTAGCGCCCCGAGCGAAGCGTCCAGCAACTCCAGAGAGTGACAAACCAGAGAATAATGAGGCGGATACAGTGAAGACCAAGGAGGTCCGAAGTTTGAAGCGAAAAACTGCTCTACAAGCTGAGAAATGTTGATTTAAATTCTAACAAGATATTATTGCTTTTTTGCAGGCTCAGAAGACCGCAGAAAAGCCTACAGCTACGACGGACAAGACATCTACTTCAAGCACTCAAGGCGCTGCAAAATCTCCAGCTCCAACGGTCAAAATTGCAGTCTCTAAGCCTTTAAACGGCGCTAAACCTGCAATAGTTGTTAAACCGACTGCTGTAGCCAAGCCTACTGCGGTGGTGAAGCCGGCTACGGTGGTGAAGCCAGCTGCTATAATTACAAGCTCCAATGCTGCATCCGGTGCTTCGATGGTGCCTGCTGCACAGCCTCGTCGAGCTGGTGGTATTGCTGCTGGTGGATCGCTCTCGGCTACGTCACCTAGTGCTGTGTTGAAGAGTCCAGCGACACGACCAGTGCCGACTGTGCGTTCGCCTATTGTACTGCCGATGCAGCGACGTCCTGAGAGACTGGCGAAGATCTCATCAGCAGGACCGGTGTATCGAGCGAGTCCTGTGATGCGCCCACGTGCTGGGAGTATTGGAAGCTCCACGACAATACGTTCACGAGCTGGAAGTATTGGCAGTTCGCCGGCAGTGCGTCCACGTGGAGCAAGTATTGGCAGCTCGCCGGCAGTCCGTCCACGTGGTGGAAGTATTGGCAGCTCAGCTGTTGTGGATCCACAGAACTCGATGAAGCAGAGACTGCTTCGGAAGCTGGATATTAAGCCGCACCAGTCACCTCGACGGTTAGTGATGCACCAACAGCAACTTCGCAACCAGAATGGAACCACGTCACCGTTATTGCTGGGTGGTAAGCCTGATCAGGAGATTAGCAAGGATATTCCTGAGATGCAGCTTGACACACAGCAGTCACGGCGTGCGACCACTACAAGACCCACGCGCGCTAGGGCTATCCCGACGAAGAAAAAGCGAGCACCGGTAAAACGTCGAAAGACCAGTGAGACTACGTCCGTGAATACCAGTACCAGTGCTAACACGCCTCAACGAAGGTCGTTGAGGAGGAAAGCCAAGCGCGCGTCCTACCGCGAGACGGATGGCAGCGGTAGCTCGGGTAGTGAACCGGACGATGACTGTGATGAGGACGTAGACCCGAAGGATCTTCACCTACCAGAGAGCGAGACGAACGTAAGTGATTGCATGATGCTTGTTTGAAGAAATTTGTGCTAAACATTGATCTTGTTGTCACCCTAGGTTTACGTCCCTGCTCGTGAGAGAGCCACGATGTGGGCAAAGTCTCTTCTCAACGACGAAGAGGATGAAAATGGAGGTGATAACAAAGAGGGTGACACTTCGCATGCGCTAGTCGTACGTGAGAAGAAGACTCCGACCCGCAGGAAGCGCAGCAACTCGAATGCGTCCTCGGTTTCGTCGGTTGTGGCAGGGATCGGTGGTGGCATTATTTCTCGAAGCAAGATGGAGGAACTACTGAAGAAGGAACCGTCCCAGATGACTATGGGTGAATTAGCACTTACTGTGCCTAAGGGTAGGCGAATGAAGCGGCATGAGCGTGAGGAAGCTGCCTTGGATACGCCACTACTTACATCTGGCGAAGGCTCTTCGAATCTGTTGAATGTTAACGCGCTCAATCGTGTGCGTTCACTGTCGGTGTCTTCAGAGTCGGCTGCATTTGCTGGGTCGTTGGTGACGCCGCAGGTTCAGATTATCGATGGGCAGATGGTTGTGATGGAGAATACGATCAAGTTGGGTGACGAGTTGCAACGTACGGTCGATGCTCTTGGCGAAAGCAGCATCGGTGGTGAAAGTTCAGGTCTCCCCCCGCGGCATTCAGGTTCACGATACCATTCGTCTCACCCGAACGGTCCAGGCAAACGTTGGGGTAAAGAAGAAACGAAGCAATTCTACTACTGCCTGAGTCAGGTTGGTCCCAACTTCTCGATGATGGCGACACTATTCCCGACACGAAAACGGAAAGAGTTGAAAAGCAAATTCAAATACGAAGAGAAGAACCACGCGAAGCTGATTGAAATTGCACTACGTGCATCAACGGCGCCTCTGGATACCGAGATGGTAGACGTTATTTCACAGATGGTTGACAAGGAGGCGCAGCGAAAACTGGCAGCTCAGAAAAGGAAACGAAGACCCAGGTCGCAGTTGGATCTACTGCGCGGACAGGAGGACGACACAGCTTCGGTGGCGAGCTCAATGGTTTCGTCTCCGATGTCGATGCAGGAACACACCGAAGAGTTCGTCGAGACAATGAACGACGCTGATCTGTTCCCACCCAGCAGGCGCCGCTCGTTCGACTTCAGCGGATAGTCCATTAATGCGTACAGCAACAAAAACAAAGTTCAGTGTATCCTCGGGTGTCGATCGTTCTCTTCAATAACAAGGAAGTGTGAGGTTTCAGATGCACAGGTAAGTAGTTTATTGACTCAGTACTAGATAGCGATGGGCGTTTACAGCATGGCAGCGACGGCGACAGCGACCAGACTGACACCAGCCGCGAGCACGGCACGAGGAGCGTCACTGCTGCCACTGGTGCTTTCAGCACTGCTCTGACTCGTAGCAGCATCAGCTGAACTGGAACTGTCGGTGCTACCAACCGACGTGGAGGCGTCCGTAGATGAGACCGTGCCGGTGCTGGTGTAGCTGTCGTCGCTTCCGATACCCGACGACTCGGTGGTAGTGGTGCTTCCGGTTGTGAGACCCGTGTGGCCGGCCGGGTTGGTGTCCTGCGTGGCAGTCGAGTCCGTCGTCGAGCTGCCAGCGGTGCTGTCCGCGATGCTGTCAGTGACCATGGCGGCGCCATTGTCATTGCCCGACACGACACTGTCTCCGAGGGTCTGTGCCTCGACGTTGGCAAGAGCCAACACAACGGCGATAGCGATCAGCTGGAACTTCATTCTTTCGCGACTTGAGCTGCAGATGGCACGTTCAGGAATGATGCTTGATCAATTGAACGGACAGGTCTAGGTAAAGGATCTGGAGAGGAGACGGAGATGGGACGTACAATGTGTGACGTGTGAGACAGTAGGAAGCCAGTAAGAAGTCAGACCAAACTTCAGTTTGCGTCGCTTCAACTTGTGCTGGTGCTTGGAGAGCCACGTGAACAAGACGATGGCTTCAGTCTCGTGCGTTGAGCCTTACCACAGCGACGTCTGGAGGTTTCAAATGGCTGCAAGTAAAGTAAAGGTTTGTATGGAATTGGGAACTATAGAGCGATTGAACAGATCGACTCAATGATCGTTACGTGGAAATGCGGTAGTGCTGCTGTGAACACGAGAACTTGGCAACCAGCCACAAGCAAAACACTCTGCTTTTCCACATGCACTGCGCCTAGCGATGGGAACGTGCTCAAGTATCCTAGCGCGCAGATCCCAGCTTGTCTCCACTCTATGGCGTTACACTGTAGGCCATGAGCACTAACGGTAACGAGGTGTCGATCGAACAGCACACAGGGAGTTAACAGGAAAAAGTATCCTTATCTTGTCGTCAAGATGCTACTCAGCCAAGGGTGTCATCTTCCTCGCTTCTTCATCTTGGAGGGCAGCAGGCACCCGAACTTTAAGCTGTGTACGTGGTGCCAATGTGGTGCCATGTCGATGCTTTTCTTAGTCGCGAGCCAGAATGATCACGCGAATTTGGGTTGTATATGAGATGGCCACTGTATTGATGGTTGTCATCTCACTTGTTAATACGAGCATGTTATAGTGTAGTAAATCATTGTGTTGCATTAAAAATAATGAAATACGTCGAATATCAAAGTAACTGGCATTGATCTCGAGCATGTGGTTGACTTCTCATCGACCATTTTCGGCTTTATAACGTTGTAGTTGAGAATGATATTGACGTTCTTCCACCATTATCATTCGATTGCAGCTAATATGAAAATCCCAACCTTTTGGAGACTTCTTCGGTCAGAGGAATGATTTTTCTGGAGTAACGTTGTTGCCATAGTTGTCGATCAACTGCCTCAGCACTTGGTCCAACGAAAACGTCCGAGAGACACGGAGGACAGACCGTGTGAGAATTTCAGCATCAACTTGTTTCAAAACAGGACTTGCTTCCCTCAGTTCCACGAGGTCAATCCAGAGATGATTTCCTTCATCGAGGATTACATTCGGCACCCGAGGGTCTCTATGAACTATATTATTCGCGTGTAGGTGCCATAATAATTCGGAGATGTTTCGTACTTCTTGTCATGTCGTAGGTTTAGCCAGAAATTCCCCAACAAGAGACAGCAATAATATCGCGCTTTCAGGAATCTCGAGGATACGGCTAACCGGCTTAATCGTCAAGCCTGAGTGCTGGGCTTTCGTCAAGGCCTTATGTTCTTGATAAAGGCGTCCAATAGAGCATTCCTCTACGAGTTGTAAAGCGAAAACCTCCCCACCTTGCCCAATTACCTTGAAAACAAGTCCATCAGCACCACGGCCGAGAAAGGCTTCGCCTTCCACTATATCAACCACCAAACACATGCAGCCGATGGTTACGCGCTCCAACCTTGGAGACTGGTTGTCAGTAATAAAGTTCTCAAACAGTGATTTCGAGTCCTTATCGACCCACATCGCTCTTTGGACTTTGACAACAACAGTCTTGTGCTTTTGATTAACCAAAAAGAGTAGCGATCAAATAGAACAGCGCTACCTGACGCATCGGGGTAAAGATTCGCTATATATCGTGTCACTTATCCAAATGCAGTATCCGTTATGGTGAGTTTGCTTGCAAACAAAATAAGGCAGTCAAATAATTCTTCCTCTGCTATTCCAAAGCGAAAATCATCCGTACGTGGCACTCCATCATCGGGTTTAAGCTCTTGGCTTCTGGCCACAAGAGGAGACTGATTCAACCATCGGTATCCCATGCTATTGACGAATACCATACCACAACTCTCTAATATGTATTTGAAAATCGGAGTAATAAAGCGCGTCAAACGCAGTTTCATCTTCGATGGCATCGGCTTGAATCTGAGTTTTCTCCGACCAAAATGCTTCTCCGTTCTCTGTTGGCGCCTCATCGATGAAAACTCCGATCCTATTCAACCCCAATGTCGTATCCGAATGCGAATTTGGCTTTTGGCGTGGTAATGAGGCAAAATTTCGTTAAAACGCTCTTCTAGTTTCAATAAGTTTCGCCGCCATTCACGAAGCATCGATGATGCATCATTGAAGGTCATAGCTCGCATAAGTAGCTTTTCCTTGTGAACAACCACCAATACGTGAATGTCCCCTTTGTTTTGAACAAGTTCTATCCAAAGTTGTCGTAATCGTTAATACTTCGAAGTATACGACATCGGATCCATTTTCTCAAAGCCATCCGGGCATCCATGCTCATCTAGAGTCACTGTTTCCAGGTCACTTCTATTGAGCCACCTGTTGTCATTCTTAGCAATGTAAAGCTCCAGCTCGTCACCATCGACCACCTTCAAAGCATTCTCGTTGTTCTTCTTGATCATTTTCTTTAAATCATCCACAAACTCACTCGCATCGATCGTCACGGAGAACGGTGTCATCATGTTGTTATTTTCCTATATTTGTTTTTCCTAGCATCATGAACTATCAATCCACCATTATTATTATTCGAAAAGTATCAATCTACTTCAATCGATGTTGTACTCGGCCAGAAATGCAATTTTCTTTTCCTCCATTGCTTCGGACGGCAACAAAAAGCTTAAAACCCGTATCATCACCTCACTAGGTAATACTGTCCATTGGTTGGATGCAATGGCATCCCAGTCGCGATGATGCCATAAGTGTCGTATCCGTTCCCACAATGAACTTTTATGTCCTTGTACAGTGAAAATTTCCCAGTGCCGTAACATGATAATTTCTCGAATTTGAGGCCACAACATTTCCAACATGTATGCATTCGCAATACGTCGGAACACAGGGGCAACTTCAACATGGCAATTTGCCTCCGACCGCAACTTATTCACTGCGTACCAAACAGCTTGGCGAGTTTCCGTCGGATTCAATTTGTCAATTGTTCGAACGATTTCCACCATTCCACAGCGTATTGCAGCTCCGACACAAGTGTAAATGTTGAATAACCTCTTCACAGGAGCTCGACGTTGTTCCCAACGCATGTTGAGGTTCTGTCTCACTACGGATCCTGGGTGTAAATGTTGCACCACACGTTTGTTGCACAAAACTTCCTTCACACACTTTTCGTTACCAGACTCAATGGCAAGTTGCAACACTTTGAGGGGATAATGTTGGCACAACAAATCGTCGTGTGAATTGGGCTCGTGTTGTTCCAGTAAACAAGAGGCGAGAATTCCATGCCCAGCTTGGATGGCAAGTTCCATTGCATCCAACCCAGCAACATCGTGTCTAGACATGGGAATTGCCACTCGGAGACTCGTTTTGCGCGCCCATTTCACCAACCGCAGCAAAACGGAAGGATGCACACCATAGTGGCAAACATCCATTATCACATGTCGTCGGTGTGAATCCCTTGCCCAAAAGTCTACCGTGTGATGATAGACAAAGTCCACGAGTTTCACTGCAAGGTGGCAATCTGCCACTTTTGCCACCACCATCAACACTGTTTTACCATCTTCCAACCGAACTTCGTCGTGTTCATTCGGCCAATTTGCATCAGGAGGCAACAAATTGCGCACAATCGCAAGCAATTCTGTCTTCCGCATGGGTTTTTCCCAACTGACAATACAAAAACGAACTGAGACCAGCCAACTTTACGTTGGATTCCAAAAACTGATGTGGATACTTGGATACTTGGCATGCAAGACAAATGTATTGCTCTTATACTGTAGACTACATGTCTACAAGAAGTACGTGACGACAGCCAATGCACCGAGCGTCATGACACTCAGCGTCCGTCCCACCGGAGACGCAGCACTGGAACCCGACGAAGCCGAAGCAGCCGAAGCCGAAGCTGACGCAGACGTCTGCGTAGATGGCGAACTTGTCGCCGTAGTGGAAGTTTCCCCAGAAGAAGACGAAGACGGGACAGTCACCGTGTTGCTGGAGCTCTCGGTGGTGTTGCCACTCGTGGAACTTGCCGTGACCGTGCTCGCCGAAGTGCCATTACTGGTGGAACCGGCAGTAGTTGCCGCACTACCCGAAGCCGAGGGGCAACGAGCGGGCACGTAATCGATGAGATCCGCCAAAAGACGGATGTTGTCTCCCACTGGGAGGATGCACTCGGACAAGTCCATGGCTTGAGCGTCTGCCAAGAGACTGCGGCACGAACTGGAGGCACACATGAGGTCGATGACGTCCTGCGTGGGGATGGAGGCGGCGGTGAACTGGTACCCCGAGTCGGTGCTGCATTGTTCGATGTATTGATTCGTCAACAATGCACTAAGCGTGGTGGAGCTGCATGTGGCGATGGAACTGGAGCTGGACATGGTTGAGAGGAGGTTTGTTGCAGGAGGCAAATTGCAGAATGAACGAGAAGCAAAACTTGTCGAGACTCGAAACTCGAGACGTGCGGGAACATGCCGACATAGTGGGAGGCTATTCATTGTTCGGAGCTGACAACTGCAACATGTCATCTCATCCCCCTTACATCAAAGAGTGGCCATCAAGCAAAGGAGTGTTTCCTTTCGAGGTGACTAACTGCGTGTGTATCGCTTTCAAACCCGGTCACGCAGCTAGTGGTGGCATACAGAGTGCTCTATGCTGCATGATGGCAAGGTGTTGCTGCTGTTGCCAGCGTTAAACGAAGGCAACTACCCGATGTTGCAAATTACTTAGATGACAAGGGTGACACTGCAATTTCCTGCATCAGAAACGTGTCGCACCAATGACCTTTGTAATAGTACTGGCCAAATGAACTGGGTGCAAGTTAGCTATTCCTACCGCCATTATCCTTGCCGGGATGTGGATAGTATCCATAAATGTTTGCTTGATCCGTGCGACTCGCACGTGTCCTGCTTGGTGCGACACAAGAAGATTTCATTTTGCCACCGAGAGGCAAATGCATCTGATAAGAGATAGTGTTAGCAATGCGGATACGCTTTGAGGTCCTGGAAACGCACGCGAGGAAATGTTGCGGGTCCTGATACGAGGTACTGTCATTCCTTTGATGACGGTGGCCGGCTCAACGAAGGAAAAATACTTAGTGGATATCTTCCTGCAGGGCAACACCTTCGGCACGAAGTTCGTGCCCGTGCTGGGACTGACGTCTTCATTCCAAAGCTGGAAGAGTAGAGGAAATTCCAACACCCTATGTGGCAATTGCATATGCAATTTTACCCGAAGTCCACGTTGAAGTGTTGCTGCTACGATTTGCCGAGACCTCTTGCACATGTCGGGGAGAAAGCTGACCACTGCAACTGAAGCAAGTTTATTATCCGTTTACGCCAAACACCACTGGAACTCTATCGAGTTGTCAAGTGTTGCAGTATCTACATGAAATAAACAGCAGCAACAAGAACGCTGATCATCGCGCCACAAGTTCCAGCAATTGACGCACTGCTCGATCCCGAGGAAGAAGATGCGGCCGCAGAAGAAGCCGAAGCCGACGTCTGCGAGGTCGTGTCGCTGCCCGAGTTGGAGCTCTTGGACGACGTCGACGACTCCGTAATAGTGTCGGCAGAAGCTGAAGCTGACGAACTGGTAATTGTCACCTCTGTGTCAGTGCTGGCACTGGAGGTGACGGTAACATTGGTGTCCAAAGAGCCGACGGTGGTGTCGTCCACAGCAGAGGCACTACCGGCAGCAACGCCGGGAAGAGAAGAACTTCCGGTGTTGCTGCCGAGCAAAGTGTCGTCCGGATTGGTTGAGCCACTGCTGATCAAATTGTCGGAACCATCCGTAGTGAACGAACCCGGACCGGAACTGATATAGCTGGTGGAGGCTGAGGATGAAGTCGACACGGAGGGAGAAGTCTGTGCAGAAACTGCGGTGATGGCCAACGCACATGCAATGGAGCAACGAAGAACCTGCATTGTTGGTTGTTGCAGTCTTCTGGAAGAAGTGGGAACTCGACTGTCGAGTACTCTGTAAAAGTGAAATGGGGGAATGGCGAAACAAAGGAACTCGATCGATTTCAACCACTCGACACTCGATCAATCATATCATGAGCGTGCGGGCACGACAGAGCTTCAAGGCGGACGATGGCTCTCGGGCATTGTTTATGCTCGAGCAGCGCCACATGGAAGCACCAACTGCAGATTATCACCGACTCTGTTAATCCAAGGCTTTGACAGGCACCGAGGTGTCTTGCAGCTTGCAGCTTGCAAGTGTGAGATACTGAAAACTACCACGTTCGTATCGTACGACACGAAATTTCGAGAGCACTGCTCGGCACCGATACATTTGAAGTGTCGGTTGATTTCCATTCTCTTGGGGCAAAAGTTGCAGTGCTCAGAGTGTCGTCTTCACGTAAGGCCTTGTGTCACACGACAACGTAGCCGAGATGGTGAACAGGTTTCGATCCGCCTCGCTGTCCCTCCAACATGAAAATTCCGGCACATAAGAACTCTTTGCTTTCCTAAAACCACAGCAAAGGATTTTCAACCAGAGTGGTTAGACACAATTTCTTTTGAAGCTGCAATTATGTCAGTGGCAAAGTCTTTTAAGTAGTACTAATACAACTACGTATTTGTATTTCCACTTGTTTCTTACCTGGCATCTGCTTCATCGATGAAGCCAGGTCAGTGTAGCACCTGAATCTGCTGTATAAACAGTTTAGTAGCACCTGCTTTTTTGCTCTTTAACTGCGTGTACCTAGAATGTGTGGGACACGCAATTTTGTGTCGCACACAAAAGAAGCCAGCCAGCTGCCAATCTCTGCCGTCATCTCGAGCTTTTGCAGACAAAGCGCGAGGAAAAGCGAAACTCGCCTTCTCTCCACGTCGAGAGCCTTTGCCACAACACAGAGCCATCATGCCGCGCGACGAGAACTACCGCAACATGGACCAACAGCAGTTCGATGAACGTCGAGCGCAAGATGAGGCGAGACAGGACGCATTGCTGGACCAGATCCACGGCGGCGTCGTGGGCCTCAAGAACCAGGCACATGCCATCAACGGCGAAGTTGTGGAGCAAAATGTCATGATCGACGACATTGGCAACGTACGTTTTCACTGTTGCCGAATGTTGGGAGAGACAAGGGAAACTGACGATTTTGTTGCAAATGTGTTGCCTTTTGCCTTTGCAGCGAATGGACAATGCCACTCGTGACATTTCAAGGGAAGAGCAAGCGGCACGGGAGGTCAACGCTCGCAAGAAGAAGGCAAGTTTGTATGGTCAAGTGCAAAAACTTGCTCAAGTGTCTGACTTGGCTGTTGCCTTTGCTTATTTTCTTAGGCATGCAAGTTATACGGTATCATCGCGTTCTTGGTGGTGATTCTCATCATCGTGTTCATAATTCCGTCGCCCAATTAAGTAATTGGTGCCATTACCAGTTGCCAGTCGAGTTGAAGCGACCATTGCACAGGAGAGTCGTCTCGAGACGTTTTTGTTTCTTCAATTCACCCCCTTCCACTTTCCTGTTTCGGTCGCAACAACCAGAAGAGTTGCCTATTCGGGATTGTACACATAAATACAGCTTGCAAAACTTCAGAAAATACTTGTTAACGTTAAACGCGGTCGTACAAACTAAACCGCACGAACACCGAGTCATAAGCTGTGCGTACATCTACAATGCTATGGCTGCAGCCACCGCCATTGCAACGCCCACTGCCACACTACTGATTGTAGTCATCGAGGCACCTGCAGTCAACACGGCACTTTCATCGTCGTCGTCCCAATCATCATCCGGGGGCATTCCTCCCGTGCCCGTCGATGGTCCGGCCGGAGATACCGTTCCCACTACATCACTCATTCCACCACTCCCTGTAGAATTGGTAGATGTAGAAGCACCACTGGAGCAACCTGCCTTCAATTCAGCACTGGTGGGGGTCTTGGTTGCGTCGTTCGGGTCACTCACGCCGTCTGTGACGAGACTACCAGTGTTGCTTTCGGTCCACGTGCAACAGGGGTCTCCCAGTTCCTGTCCATTGGTGAATCCGTCTCCGTCCGTGTCTTGCTGGCACAACGCAGCACCCCACGCGTTGCCAGCCGTAGAAAAAGCTTTGCCGAAAAGACTGAGTCCTGTCTCTCCAGCGGCGTCCAAGTGGCCGATGTTGGTGTTGTCCGGCACGTCACCTCCGTTCGGGATGAGCTTGACGTATTTGGCATAACCTTCAACGGTCGAGGGGACTAGAAGCCCCAGAGCTAGTGTTGCGACTACCGAGCGCATTATTTCTTGATCGAGTTGGTAGGAACTTCTCGAATGCAGGAAGACAGATTGTGCACAGCACGTGGTGGCCATCCTTGCGCTTTTACTATGGGAAAAAGCCAGCTGCTTCTACATAATCGTCGGCAGCAATAGTGAAACCGAGTGAAAACCGTGTCAGCTGGATTTGTCCACGACAGACTGGATGACCCAGACAGCGGAAGTCGCTCTAATTTCCGTTGGTGCGACGATAACATGTTTGATCGCTTGACTTGCTTCACCTGCTGCATGGTGAACTTCCATCTGCGAATGCAACTCAATACTGTAGACTCAATAGGTGTGAGTAGCTGTTGGTACATGTGGAAATTTGCGATCCTCCATCGATACGAAATGCTTGCTTCTTCTCAGACAGCTCTAGGAATGGAAGTCTCTCAGTGTGTCATCATGAGACGGAACAACGTCCAACCTCTTCATCGACACCACGAGTGCAGGACATCATCAGTGTATCCGTTGAGTGCAAGTTTCTGATAGAGAAGGCGTAAAGCTCGCCAGTCAAGCGTTTCAAGACTATTACCGTAACACCTGCACAACAATCCATTATGCTGCGTGTCGTTCTCTTCGCTCTGTGGTTCACGCTGTCAAGCTCATGCATCCACGACCGGCTCTCGTCTCAATTGATCTCCAGCACGCAGACCTACAGCAACGATCCTCGTCGTCCGCACAACGCCGAGTATCCCCCTAAAACCAAGCACGAACCAATTCTCGAGCACGTCATGTAGCCACAGCACCTGTAACTGAATCCCAAGTACAAGTACCCGATTTCTCTGTTACCCTCTCTACTCTACGCGCTCTTGACTGCACGCTGCACCTCCCGCGTGGCCTTCACCGACACCTCCTGTCGCTTCTTGGGCGTGTTGTACCAGAAGCGCACGAAGCCGTCGCGCGTGGCAAAAATCGTGTGGTCCTTGCCAAGCCCCACGCCGGTTCCCGGGTGGTACTTGGTGCCGCGCTGGCGGATGATGATGTTGCCGGCCAAGACGCTCTCTCCGCCGAACTTCTTGACGCCCAGACGCTTGGATTCCGAGTCGCGACCGTTCTTGGTGGATCCACCGGCCTTCTTGGTAGCCCAACGACGCGTCACAGTGTACAATGCATCGCTCTTGGCGGCTACAGACGTGTTGCAGCCAAAGACACGGGACATTCCCATCATCATCGACATGTTAGTTGCGTTTTAGCCACACAAAGGCAACAGTTGACTAGAGGTACAATTTCATCTACAAACTGTACAGAATTAGGCACGAGTTGCTGAAAAGTCGAGTCAGAAGATTGATAAAAACATGACGTATGTAAGTGGCGGCGACGTGGTGGCAAAGCGCTCGCCTTGGCGGTTTTCGATTGTGACAGACGCGTTCTGGGGTGTTGTGAACTTCGTGGGACTCTTGTACGTGGGTGAAAAGTTGCAGGAAGTGGAAAATGACACTAAAATGTGAAATTGTTGCAGTGTGACGACGATTTTCTCCGTGAGTGTGGCAGTTGCAGGTTTTATTGACTGATGTTGAGGTGCTGAGTGTGTATTACGTAGGACCCATCGACTGCTACACGTCCGAACAGCAACATTGGACAAGGATCAAGCTCTAGGAGCTTGGGCAATGGACGAGGACCGAGACCCATGGGGAGAGTGAACCACCGCGGCACCATCAACATGCCAAGTAAGAAGTACATCTGTCTATACCTTGTAGAGTTTCTGATGGACTGACGTTGCTTGTTGCAGTGGGTGGAGGCTGCTGTGGTGGAGGGTGTTAAACATTCCTACACCTCTTCGAGATGCTATTGCAGAGGAAGATGAAAAGACAATTTGGCTACATGCAGCATATATTATGTGATCTCTATGAAGAGTGAAGTAGTTCCGTACCTCGTTCACTATTCATTCTGACAGTTTTACATCCGTCTCTTCTTGGTAGCACCCTTGGTGAAGTTTTTGAGTTTCTTGCCCTTCTTATTGCGCTTGCCACCTTCTTCCTCTTCATCATCAAAAGTTTTGCCCTTGTTCTTGCCAGCGTTCTCTTCACGTCCCAACACACGTTTCAGAACGTTCATACTACGTTCTTTCTCGGTGGTCTCCGCACCGGTAGTAGGCAAAAAGTGGTTGCGTTTGCCCTTGACCTTGCGTTCCGACTCACCCTCGCGCATCTTGTCAAATTTGCCCATAGATGCAGTGGAGAATTGCACCTTTTCCAACGTCTTGTTGGTGCCATCTTTACCTCTTTGTTTGGCCTTGGAATCGTCCGTGTTCATCAACTCCACTGGAATGCCAGTAGGTGTACGACCGGCAATGCCAGCCAATTGCTTGCCACGTCCCTGCTTAAGGTTATTGGCTTGTGCACGAAGGTTCTTGTCCACACGCGCACGTTTCTCCTGTTTGCGCTTGGTCCAGGGGTCATCCATGTCTCCTTCCTTCATCTCCACGGCCCAGTCCTTCATGTCGTCACCAGCACGTTGGTATCCCCACGTGTGGCTCCATTCTCCCGTGTTCTCATCGAAAGTCTTGCGACTCTTCTTGCGCTTGTCAATACCCTTCTCCTGGGCGAATTTCTCCCACTTGGTCTCCACCTTGGGTTTGGGCAATGGTTTCTCACGTGGAATAATCGTCTCAGGTGCTGGCAATTTTGCCAACGGTCCCATATCAGACATTTGCCGTGGCAACTCGAAAATGTGGTTGATTAAAAGTTGCACATTCTCACGCGCATGCAACGCCAACTCTTTCTCGTTCTGGTACACGAACGGATGCGTGTCGAACGCCGCCAAATTGCCCAAGTCGTAGACTAGATCGTCCTCCTTGTGTACATTGCTCGTGCTTCCTTCGGCGTACGCGGCCGGCGCGATCTCCGACGCCTTGACAACCATGTTGCTACACTAACGGATTGATGGACTGGTGGAGCACAAGCAACA
Organism: Phytophthora megakarya; assembly: GCA_002215365.1. Classification (NCBI taxonomy): domain Eukaryota; phylum Oomycota; class Peronosporomycetes; order Peronosporales; family Peronosporaceae; genus Phytophthora; species Phytophthora megakarya. The sequence goes on from NBNE01000004.1 coordinate 55,308, forward strand.
GCAAAAGATGGTTGGTGCACGCTTTTTGACCAATGAAGGGAGGAAATGATGTGATTTGATGAAATTGAAGACAGATTTAGCCAATAGAAAACGTGTTGAAGTGAGAAGAACATTGTGTCCTTTTGAGTTGCAGGGGCAATTTCACTGCGACCTTTGCATTGCCAATTTCACTGCAACCTTTGCATTGGCAACTACATGTATTGTTGCAGCATTTCCAGGGAAGATAAAGGCAACACTTCGATTATGGCCTTGATGTGTATCAACACATCTGATTGCGCTACTCGGACGGACTGGCAACAGCCACAAGTTTGTTGCATTTCGCCGTTTGGTACTTCGACGAGGGAATTACGGCACACCGTTCAATGGGCAATCATTGTAGCGACGACAGTTGCACGAGGAAGTTGGACGACGGACGAGGCTCGACTCGAGCCACCAATGCAATGGATAGACTACCTCCTAGATAGTCGCGAGCCTGACTCTTCCTGACTCGTGAGGCTGAAATCGACCAGCACATCTCGTTGTCATGAGTCCACAACACATCTTGTTTTGCAACTCACGAAGTCGTGAGCTTATCCAGCGTTTCACACACAAGATGATACTTTTGATCCCTCTGAAAGTTGCACTGAAAGTGCCTGCGAAAGCAATTTTACCCTGTCCAACAAGGCTGTCCTATAAGCAACTGAGGCTCTGTTTGAGCTCTCCCAAGACCCAAGCAAAGTCGTCGAGATACAGTTGAGGACGCGTCAGAAACACCATACTCAACGAGATAGCCCACAACTTTCTTGTAATGCAAACTATCAGATTTGCAACATCAGCGAGATGACTCCGCCGTCCGATCTCCGCTCACCTGTGTCTGAAGCATTCGCGCATCGGGTCTTGTCATTCTCCTTTTCGTCCTCCGACAATCAACAGCTCCGACTCCAATTGATAGTCAAGCAACGATGCAAGTTTTTCGATTCCTCGTCGTCGTCCTCGCCACTTTGACCCTCGACACGGTTGTTGCAGGTGACTCGAACACCGCAGAAGAAGTTTCCAACGACGCACTGGATGTGATCCTCGGTGCTCACAGCGCAGCAAACACTGTTACCGCAGGGACCGATTCTGGAACGGGCTCCAATAGCGCCTCCAGTATTGCCACGATGGGAGTGTTCACAACAGCAATGGCTGTCGCTACTGCGGTTCTCGTATAACATGGGCTATGGTGACAACTTGAACCAAGGGATATTTTGCAGAAGGTAGCTCTAGTGCAGAGCTCCACCAGCAAACAACGTTGCATATTCGGTCGACGTACTCGTAATAAACGTTTGCACTGTCTTCATCTGGCAAGTTTTCTTGGTGTTGCTATGGTTTCAATATTGTCATACGTAAGTAATCAAGCCCAAGGAATGATAATCCAACAACGCAGCGAGCGAGGTACAATACCGACATCTTGATCAACTGAGTTCTGCGATAGTTTTAGCACGTTAATAACGAGTATTAACTTAGTTTTAGCTAATTAAGCTGCTAGCACTCCACAGAGGACAGGCGAGACTTATTTCCCGCCGTTTTCGCTGCTCGCAGTCGCATTTGGCCTTTACAACGGCCTTTGCGGAGACATTTGTCGTGGATCGAGCGGACATTTGTTGCAGGGCTCATTTGGTGGTATAATCTGAAGCCACCTCAGGGCACGCGTATGGCTCTTCCTCTCGACGACAGCAGCACGACCCCACGTTCCGTGTTGTCGTAGTGAGTGACATGATACAAGGAGCCAGCACATCGAGCCGGAATTCGGGATCTTGTCAGACGGTTCCGGTCGCTTCAACATCACGATAGATCTTTTGTTCCAGGCACCACCAAGACTTCCTTCGTTCGGTGGAGCGTGAAAGTCTCTGCTAGCTGCTGTCTCCGTCTCATTCTCACTTTTCCTCTCAAGTGCCCAAGTCTCCTCCACAACTATGAAGGTTTTCCAGATCGTCGTTATTGCCGCCCTCGCTTTTGCGGCCGTGAACGGTCAGGCCACAACCGCCACCTCGACCGCCGCTTCGGCTGCCGGATCCGCCGCCGCCACCACGGCCACTTCGGGTGCTGACGCTACGGCCACTTCGGCTACGGGTGCCACGGCTACTTCGGGCACGGGTGCTACGACTGCTGCTTCGGGCACGACCGACTCCACGGTCGGTGCTTCTAGTACGACCGGCTCTGCTGCCGTCGTGGGCTCGAGCTCGGGCGGTGCCACTCCGGCGTCGTCGTCTAGTGGTGACGCCACTGCAACTTCGGGCGCTTCGGCCGAATCAAGTGCATCGAAGGCTGCTTCGGGATCGAGCGGAGCTACTCAGGTCGCTGGTGCCATGGGAGCAGCTACTGCCGCCGTTCTGGCTGTGGGCACGTACTTCCTGTAAGTACAACAACCAACTCGACTGTAGATTGCGAGTACAAGAAAAAGTGTACGACGACACTGTGCATATTGTAGATAGCGGCCAAGTGGTAACCAAGCAACACGGTTCCTTGTTTTCATACGTTTACGTTGGAGAATCCATTTTCACTGGTCGCCTTTGTGATGAAATGCATCAGCGAGGTCTTTTATTCTAGACGAACCCAGGTTCGGATTTGCATGAATACTGTAATTGCTCTCAGCGTGTCCTACACTTGTGATATCGGATAGGTGCAAGTCAGAACGTATTGGCCAAGCATCGAGAAGCCGACAACAGTGTGACTTCGCTGGCGTGCCGTGTGAGAGCAGCCGTATGGTACCAGCGCTCACCGAATACCTGAAACTGTTGGCAAACTAGTGACAACTTCTACATGCAAATACACGGCAGTCTAGCCTTGCAGCTTGCAACACAAAGCCAAAGCGAGGGATGGATACATCTTGGCACCACACAACACCACAGCGCTGACTATGAGACACAAGGGCAACTTCGCCCAACTTCAACGACCGTACGAATTAACGTGCAGATTAGCTTTCGACCAATCCGAACCCTGTGTTTTACCCAATCACCTATCACAATGGCTAATTCGACACCACGAAGTTGTCCTACGACACCAGGAAAAATACAGCACGCCATTTCTGGCAGAAGGTCTCACCACGTCACCACGATCAACTCGATGGGTTCTTGGAACTAAAACTTCCATGGCAACACCTCATTCTCACTTTTACTCGCAAGTGCACAAGTCTCCTCCACATCCACACCATGAAGGTTTTCCAGATCGTCGTTATTGCCGCCCTCGCTTTTGCCGCCGTGAACGGTCAGGCCACAACCGCCACCTCGACCGCCGCTTCGGCTGCCGGATCCGCCGCCGCCACCACGGCCACTTCGGGTGCTGACGCTACGGCCACTTCGGCTACGGGTGCCACGGCTACTTCGGGTGCCGGTGCCCCGGCCGCCGCTTCGGGTACGACCGACTCCACGGTCGGTGCCACGAGCACGACCGGCTCGGCCGGAACGGTCGGATCCAGCACGACCGACTCGTCCTCGTCGGGCGTCACGGCCTCGTCCACCACGACGGACTCCAGCACCACCACGGATTCCTCGGCTGCCAGTGCGTCGGCTAGCGCGTCCGGCTCGAGCGGTGCCTCCCAGGTCGCCGGTTGCATGGGTGTTGCCACTGCCACCATTGTTGCCGTTGGCTCGTACTTCCTGTAAACTAACTGAGTATCTTTGTGGCAACAATCCACTGGAACTTAGTTTTGCTTTCTAGTTGCAGCTGAAGAGCAAGCAATAGACGTTTATTTGCTGTTTCCTTTTTCCATTGGCGTTGCAGTTGCTTTTTGCCTAAGATTTTCCACGCAACAGCAAAAGATAAGAATGAAAAACTTCAATGAAGATAGGAAAATTTACGGATTTAGGGTGAAGTCATAGAAAAACAGATCATTTCGACGCAAGGACAATCGCTTCAACTTGCTCAGAACAGCATCAGATGGTGGTAGAGGCGATCCGTACGGCCACTCCAGGTGTCCTATCCTCGTATTTTCCTTCTCTTCAGTTGTTGAGGATTTGCACTTGCAACACCACAAGTTCACGCTTTCGTATGGCATTTGAAAGACCGTATCCTACATTTCGTCCGTTGCATTTTCACTTTCATTCCCATTTTCACTCGTTGCAACTCAAGTCCCAACGGTTACCAACACCATGAAGTTCATTCAGATCCTCGTCGTTGCAGCTCTGGCTGTGGCTGCTGTGAACGGCCAATCGGCAGCCAACACCACTCCGGTTGCCACAACCGCCACGACCCCGACCGGTCAAACGGCAACTTCGGGTTCGGCTGCTACCACGACGGCTACGACCGCACCGGCTGCCGGTGCCACGACGGCCGCTTCGGGTACGGATGCCGGTGCTACGGTCGGCGCCGGAAGCGCAACGGTTGACACGTCGGTCGGCTCCACCACCGGATCCTCGACCGGTTCGGTTGATGCCGGCACTACGCCCACCGACGGATCGTCGACTCCGACCGACTCGTCCTCTACCACGGCTTCGTCCGGCAGCTCCACTGCCGCTTCGGCTAGCGCGTCCGGATCGAGCGGAGCGGCCCAGATCACTATGGGAGCTGCTTGCGCCACTGTCATGGCCGTCGGCGCCTACTTCCTGTAAACATTGCAACTTTGAAGCAACAAGCTTTAGTGATGTAGTGCATATAATACAAGTTTTGTTCCCACAATACCTTTCGTTCTGTTCATTCGGTGAAGTTTCACCTTGAAACGTAACTTCGCATATGCAAATTTTGAACGTAAAATATACTACAGTATTACGGATAAGAAGATGAAAATTACTTCGTACATTTGTTAGGTGTCAGGTTTACCTCCTCCACCGCAGATCCAAATGGTTTGGCGTCAAACGCTTGAATCTCTGCGAAATAGTCGCAATCAACTGGACAATTGCGTGGGAGTGGTTTGTTCGGGTTTTCACTTGTTCATTCTTCAATTTCCTGCTTGGATTCAACTCTTCTCTTCTTTCAAGAACGATGTCTGGACGTGGCAAAGGTGGCAAAGGACTCGGCAAGGGTGGTGCGAAACGTCATCGCAAAGTGCTCCGTGACAATATTCAGGGCATCACTAAGCCTGCAATTCGTCGACTTGCACGTCGTGGAGGTGTCAAACGCATTTCCGGTCTCATCTACGAAGAAACTCGCGGGGTCCTCAAGGTCTTTTTGGAGAATGTCATCCGTGATTCAGTCACGTACACGGAACACGCTCGACGCAAAACTGTGACGGCCATGGACGTTGTGTACGCACTTAAGCGTCAGGGACGTACTCTCTACGGTTTCGGCGGATAAATGTGTTGTGCATAGTTGTCTGTCGTATGACAACTTACTAGCAACTGGTGTTTTTTAACACCACCCTTATCGAAGAACCATCATTCATTGCTTTATCCCAATGTGCTGGAAATTCCAAGATTTGTTTAAGAACTTGTATCTCGGAAATTCGTCAGATATTTAGCGGAGTTTCGCAAGAACTTTTCACTCACGATAATTGCTCGAAAAATTGCAACGTGTCATTGTGTGTTTCACACTGAAAGAGTTTAAATTCGAAGATATGGAGAAGAAGATGCTTGCCAAGAAGCCCTATGAGCTACGAGGACTTTACAACGAAACGTATTACTGCGACGTTATACAAACTGACATGGACTCGACAATTCAGTTAGAAAACAGGGTTACGGGGGATAAATGGTTAGTATTTCTACCTTTCTTGTTGATTCATTTTCTTAATCCGAATATTTCTCTGCAGGAGCTGCCGCGTGACATCCAGAAACATTGACTCATTCCGCCGGAAGGATACTGAGCTACGCCTTGAGGGGTTGCGCTATGTGGTCATTGGACTTTTGCAGGTATGTGATAATACTTTGTTATAAAGTTGTTTCGATATACTGTAACTTGTATGCACCCGACGTTAGGAGGTTTTGAATGGAACGCTTGAACCACTTCCAAGCAGCTTTGCTCCGAAAGTGGATTGGTGCTCGTTGAGACTGAAACAGAAGAACGCGCTTTACTTTATGAAGCTGAAGCTTGAGTGTCAAATTGGAGGCACGCGTGGAAGTTGGTCGTTCCCCATGAACCCCGAAGACCCCGGTTCGATTCAAAACCGAGGACGTATCACCACTATCTGTTGATATTCATGGGAAAAACGGTGATAGTCGGGAATTCTAGTTGCATCAGTGCGAAAAACCACAACAATCACATAACTGGAAATCTATGACGACACACGACTTCAATCACGTGGCCTTATTGATATACATGTTGTTGTAGGCGCCTCTGTAGTCGTGGAAAAGTTTAGTCAAAGAGATCTTCTCCGCACTGCCTAATTTGGCTGCTTTCACGCCCATATAGCGGGAGACATCCGACGTATCTGTTTTAGCGACCAACCAATTGTCGATCTGTGCCTTCTGCAAGTCTGTGGCCAATTTACTCGTCGATTCGCCATTCTTTGCTGAATTCAGCATCTTGAATAGACCTTCGTCTGTGTAATACGTCGTTAACGTACTCACCAAAAGCGCGTTTGTCTTTTTGGGATCATTCGCAGTGAGCTCATCCACTTGCTTGGTCCAACTAGTAAACTGTGGGTTTCTCACTATATCGTCCAATTTCCCCGCCTCCTTGCTGATACTAAGCGTATTAAACGCTTTGTCAGCTGATATTCTCATGTCTGTCCAAGCTTGGCTCTCCCCTCCCAGTATCTTGGTAGTGGATTGCTGGGTGCTCGGTTTTTTCTTGAACATCTTGATTACAGCATCTTTGTTGTAATATTTCGACAAGGTCGAAACAATTGTCTCTTCGGGGTTCTTCCCTCCACGCACATACAGCAACCAAGAATGGAATTGCGGACTCTCTCGTAGATTGGGCAATGTTCCCTTGGTCTTGAGCTGGAGTAGACCAAGCACATCATCAGCTGATTTTCCCTGGATACCCCAAACTCGGAGTTGTTCCGCCTGCAGTTTGGTAGCAATATCCTTTGTGTTATCAACTTTTTTTGCTGCGATGATCATCTTGGACAGAGTATCGTCCGAGTATTTGGTCATCAATATCGCCAGCATTGGACCTTCGGGGTTCTTTTCATCGACTTTTTTCATGTAGTCGACCCACTTGCCAAATTTTGATTTTTCAAAGAGCTTGGTTCCTGCATTACCAAGGTTCAATCGATTGAGTGCATCCTTCGGGGCCTTGTTGTTGTCTGCCCAGCGTTGGAGAGTCTTTTCCGAACCCTTTGTCGGAATCAAGCCTTTGAGCTTCTCACCAATTCCTCTCTCTTCATCGTCCGCAATGTTGTGTTTTCTTAGGAATCGCTGAACTTGACGTTCCCCAGCGGCAGCGTTGAATTTCACAATGTCTGGGTTGTCATCGAATACTGAAGCCTGAGTAGTTGCAACTAGAATCGTAGTAACAGCCAAAAGGACGTAACTAAAGTGCATCTTGGTCGGTAATGGGAATTAAGGGCTGACACACTGAATGAAGAATGACAGACTTTACAGTTTATCGAAAGAGACGGCTGCTCAAGAGTAAAAATCTGGTGATCTGTTTACGGTAAGACAAGCAAAAGCTTTACCTAACAGAGTATTAGAGGATAACAAATTGGATGGGGTATCTGCATCATGTGGCTCCGCTCGAGCCTCGAACATGCCGTTTAGCTACATTCAGACACAATTCTACGATTTGGCACGCTAAACTTCATTTATTGAAAATGGCGACCGCAATGAAGTAGATTATTTATTAACCATGTTTCAGTTTCAATGGTCATGCTACTTACTGGAGAGCTAGACATGTACTTTGTTTATAAATGCACTTGGCAATACGGCAAGATGTTTCTACGTTTACCGTTAAAGTATGGCCAATTTCGATCGACAATTGACCATAAACATCGAAAGCTTCACATCATACAGCTCAAGTATATGTTATAAATTGGAGCGACCCCATCAAACGACGACATCCTAATGATGGAACTTCCATGTTCATGGATAGGTCTGCCGAAAGAGCATCGCATGAATTACAATAACAAAGCAACGAGAAATATGGCTGGGGCCGTGCAATACTGTACGGGTCCAGCCATATTTCACCTTGCTTTGCTATTGTACAATGGTAAACATTTAAACCTGGAGCGATACATCTTTCTCATTAAGACTCCAGAATGTATCAAAATAATGAGTTTGGGTATTACGGCTGCTACGGTGACTACAAATAGTCTGTGTTTATAATTAGTCCAAGTTTGGGTAGGTTAGACTATTTACTGTTTTTACTCAATTGGGAAATTCATAAATAGTCTAACCTCAAAAATAGTCTCACCTGGATGTGCGGTGTTATTCATTTTGACTGGGTTCCAGTCATGAAAGTCCCCCTCGAAATTGGGAATTGGTCCGAGAGGCTACAGTACCCACGTCTGCAATAGATCATCAAGAAAAGTCAAGAGTACTGACGGTGACTGTGGTGAACAACACAACGGATATGACCAAAAGCATAAAGAGCGGTACGCTTTTACGACTGTTTTATTGCGTATCATTGTTTGCAATACCATAATGACAATTGGTTCAGTCGTTCATGCGGTATTTTTTTAAGAACGCGAAAGTGGTTAGCGATTTTTGGGTTTTGCTGTAGTGCAAAATTAGTCTTTGTCAATAAATAGTCCAAGTTAGACTAATTACTGTAGGTACTGTAGCTCAACTTCGAATTCAGAGTAATTCATATAACCAGTAATTAGCCTATCTTTTAAATAGTCATATTAATCTATTTAGCGATATATTGTTATCACTAAATAGAGGCATATGACTGCTTTTACACTAGCACCTATTTCTACAATTACTAACCAACTTTTTAAATAGTCATAATCCTCTTTTTAGTGATAACATTGGCTGTCCACCCAGGGTTAAACTACTACATGTATTACATGTATACAACTTGTAAGTCGCTTACGATATACCTACATATTGTGGGTTTCTAACAATCTTGCTACATTCATTTGTGAAGCGAGCGAATCGTCCAAATGTCGAATCGGTAATCCAGTACTAAGCGCTACATACGCTATTTGTTTTCTGAGGAGTAACTCCAGAAGTACCTTCATGCAGAATTGAGCTGTGCTTAATCCTAAACATTTATGTAGGGGGGGTTAAAGAGGAGACTCCATTTGTAAGCCTATAATCCATCTTGGATACTGATTCATACGAGCGTACTCAGTTTAGAGTCTAGGCTTAAACATTGCGCACCATTAACGATGGCAGTATAATGGATCTACTACGAATGTTTGACGTGCATCTTCACCAAACTACCACCACTCGCTGTACGGTCGGTGCCCCTCACACTCATGCAAATTGTGCTCGGTTGGGTCCTACTTTATCGATCAACTGGTTGTCTATCTGCGATTTTTGCAAAATTTCTTAGTCTAATCAATATTCTTTGCTCAATTCAGCATCTTGATTATACGTCGTCCGTTAAGTCCCTCATGCTCGAAAATACCACTTTTGGGCCACTTGCGCTGAGATCGTTGACGTAATTGATAAGCTGCGAGTTGCTGACATAAATTCCCGCCGACTTCGCTAAGCTTGAGAAGCCTAAAGACTTCATCGCCTCAGTTTTTTTCTTGGCTTGCTTCTGTCAGCAACTTGACTGTGAAATTCTTTGTATGCTGGACTTTCGTCGCCACCTCAAGAATCTGAACAATAGTCTTGTAAGTATAGTGTTTCATCAATCTCGCTACCATGGGTTTCCAGTCCTTCACATGGAGATCATACGTACATGAACGAAGTGATGAACAAGCTGGTTACAAGGAATACTACTGAAGTAGAAATTAGTGAAACTCCAAAAGGATATGAAGCTACCTATAAAGAACTTCTCGATTGATCATGAGCGTCTCAAATTGGTCGCCAAGCCCTCCATTAATGAGCAATATCGATGTATCAACAATTAAATAGAATTCCACGTCATCGAGAACTATCCTTACTTGCGAAGATCCCGTGAGTCTTGTACGTACTGGTTCTGGTTTTTTAGTTCACGGCGGCTTTTCTTATCTATATATCATTTTCAATTGAGAACTGACCGACGTGAAACTTGGTATAGGACTTGGTTTCTTTTACGTGAATACGAAAGAGTTACTGTTTGTTGGAGTTCATGCTCACAAATAAAATTTGTTTGCGTATTTAATACGCATACGTTGTCAGTATTGATGGTAAGGCGATGAAGCACTTCGAATCGACAACGTTTACGTATTAAATACGTAAGCAGATTTTGCCTGTGAGCATGAACTGCATTTGCACCGCAATTTTATCGAATCTACGTAAAAACTCTTACCAGGTCCAAGTTGATTTACTTAGTATCTAAATTTCTCTCTAAAGGTGGCAATACTAGATAGAGGGACATCATCGAGTTGATATTTGGTGCGAACTCTCCAAATTATACGTGATGCTTACTACTGTACAATGCTGTGAGTGGAAACGGGTTTCCAAGCCCAAAACATTATCCAGAAATTTCCTTGCCTTTTGAGAGTAAATTCATGTGGCTTTAATACCACACCAGGACACGATCTCACGTAGGATTTTCTTAGATAACTAAACTACAGTCAATCCCAGGTGCATCATATACCCGTTGAAGGGCTGATCGTAAGCTGCACCACTTTTCGTGGAATCCGCGAGTTTCAAGAACTTGTCAATGTCGTTCAGTTTCCAATGGTATACAGCAGTTGTCATCTGTTGATGTACCAGTTTAGACAGATCAAAAGCCCGTTCCTCAGTTACGATTGCTCCATTCTTTGGGTGTACACGAATAAGTCTGCTGTCGATTAAAGCGTATGAGGGGAGACCCATGCATCTAGACCTTGGTTTGACCGGAATCTGCAGTCTCACTACAGGTGAAGTAAATGACAATCACTGTAAGTGACAGAATGGCAACCAGACGAATGATACGAAACACTTGAAGACATGAAACTGCATTGCTAAGCAAATTGTAGAGTTAATCTATATTTTTGCAGTTTTCTAGCCATCCAAGTGAGGTTGCATAATCACGAGTTGCTTGATCATGCTCTTTACGTCCCGTATACAACATCTGTCGATAGCATTTAGCCATTCTGATTAATCATGATTCATTACAGACTTATACCTAGGGATTATGGGATGGATTCGTCAGTCTATGAACCAAAAGGTGATTATGGGACGAATTTCTTGTGGCTGTAGCACGTGACGAGATTTTGTCAAGTGGAATCGTCCTATAAGCCTTGATACAAAGTACTCATTCCAGAATTCGCTCCGTCTAACACAAGACTTCCAATGCACGACAGTCTATTGTTCCCACCTCATCACCAGTCCCTCAGTGACAATGTAATTGGAGCTGTGGTCACCCAGAAGAGCAAAAGGTCTTCACAAAGTACCTTTGGAGATTCGCAGTACCATCAACGTCCCTATTCAATCCAGCAACAACGACAACGTGTTGAAGAACCCACGGATAATACCATACCAGAAAACGTTTTCTTCACCGTCGACGCCAAGGATAAATCCCGTTTGGTAAATGTCAAAACATCGGCAACAACCAACATCGAGGGAATTTTCGCGACCGATAAAAATGGCAAGAAGCAGTTCACGTCACAAGAAATTGTCAACATGCTCGTTCTTGACAAAATAGCGATGCGAAAACGTCGCCAAGTCATTCAGCAAAAGTACCGCAAAAAGATTCGAGACGGTGAAGTTGCTCTCCAAGACAGTGTCATTCAACAACGACACCAAATTCGCCAACTCGAGGTGAAGCGACAATTTCTGCTTCATCCACATGGAGTCATCAGCCCCACACCATCGAGCATCATCGTCCGGTATTTCCAACATTTCCGCAATGGATTCCGACCTACAATATCTGTGTCGAAACTTTGTAGCACCAGTGCGATGGTTGTTCCCACGAAAGCTCACATGCAAGCGAAATTTGTCCAAGCCGTGATGACTCCGGATGTGATGTTTAACGGTGGATGTGGCATTGAGGCGCTGTTGGAAGATTGGAGATTGATATCGCTTCATCACGAGAAATTGGATCTTCAACTGTTGCGAGTGGATCAGGGGGAGAAGGGGTTTGTTACTGCTTATCTCGATGGAGTAACTAGAATCACTTCGAATATGCTGCGAAGTGCGCGCTTCGACTTTCTTCACCACGGCGAAGCAGATAATTTGGCCCCAATTACTGCCAAACTACTGGATCAGAAGCTGGTCTTCCCTACCACTGTTCGTTTTGACTGGGACGACGCTGCGGGTCGTATCACTCGTGTACAGTACGATGCAGACATGGTAACTCCACTGCTCAAGTTGCTGGAAAATTTGGAAGACACGTCCCGTGTGTTGAACAGCACTTTAGATGTTCATCATTGGAGCAAAGGCAAAAGTTTGGAATAAAGACGCACAAGTCTTGAGTGCACGCTTCATGCAGGCGAATGTATGAGGTTACAGCATAGCTTGTATCTGAGCTGATAAATATAATTCTTGTTGACAATTGAGTTTTCCTTGAATTTGATAGCTGCACGAGATACAACATAGCATTAAATTAACAAATGCGCTAAACATGAAGCTCGAAATCTTATCTCTTAGGAAGTTAGGAAGTGTACCAATAGGGGTGGCCTAACTAGGTGTGCATCATATCTGGATAAAGGATACAGTTCTACGTAGTAGAAGTAATACTCTATGGGTGATAAGGTTAGTGCAGCATTCATCAAAAATTACAAGATTGTTGTTGCCAAAGTTCAAAGAGTGAATTGATAAGGTCTTGAAATCATTGATGCAGAGTTTTATAACTGTGGGTGGAGCTCTTAACCAACGCACTTGCGTGGGAGTTGATGAGGTGGAGAACGATGCATCCCTCCGTCGCGGTGCTTAGGTGAGGTGGGGAAGGTTTGTGGAAGAACGATCTTTTGGACATCTCGTTCGAGGTTAGAAAGCTTCGATGATAGCATACAAGCTTGACGATAAGGAGAACCTCATTAAAATTCCTGAAACGCGTCATGTGTGGTGTCTCCTGTTGGGAACCTTAGCTTCATTTAGCGACATGACAGAAGTACGAAACTTTTTTGCATTGTTATAGGCAGCTACACCTGAATGACTTGGTCCATGGAGATCATCGACGGGGTTGATCCTGTAGCGAGGGAAGCCAGCACCATTTTGAAACAAGTAGTTTATCCTCAGTGTATCTAGGATCTTGTCACTGGACTCGGTTCTAGTACAGAAGATCTACAACTATGGGGAAAGAGCACGGCTAGTAAACCTCATTCAGCTGGCCAAAAGAAGGCAGTCACAAGGTGAGATTTTCCTATTAACTGCACCTGATGATAATGTTAAAAAGCAAACAAACCATGTTCTGTAAGATATGAGGTGCAACAAGCGTTGGGACATAGCTGCATTACCATCTTAAATAAACAAATTTCAATGAAGTGATCCGAATTGTGTATTTTACCAAAAATCCATCAATAAGGTCAGCATCTGAATTGCCAGGATTATGGAAGTTGTCTTCGTGGACCCCAATACGTAATTTACTGGTGCTGTTGCTTTGCAAAAATCATTATTTTTGCCACACGTTCATTGCCGACGTTTGTTATAAATATTGCTATCAAACTCGACATCTTGTCAGCGTCCTGCTTGTTAAAGTAAACTTCGAATATCCTCCATTGTAGCTACAATGTGAAGTTGAACCTACTAACCCATATTTTTTAGTTAGGAAAGCGAACCAAACGAAAAAGTACACAAGACTATTATTGCTTGGCAAAAAAAGCTCACAACAACATTGGTGTCAACGTATAACTGGAAGCAAACTTTGAAAACAACACGATCTTTATCTGGTATAAATTTATATGTCACACTGAGCTGGAGATCGGGAGATAGTTCGTCCCAAAATGTTTTATGCTGCTTGAGCATACCACTCCGAGCAAAATTATCCTTTTTGATGAAAGGTGCCAAAGATCTGAGTGTGGATTTGGTTGCGAACCATTGATTTCAAACCAAACGCACAAAATGAACTACTACGGTACAACAGATACGAACGAAACTTTGTAGGCGTAATATTAGTAGGATCGATTGCAAGCGTTACACTGAAACCAAAACTATACACTGATCCAGTAACAACATTCACAACCAACTTTACAATTTTTAAATTCTAGGGGACTAATTTGAAACTTGCTGCTACTGTTGCTTGCCAAAGTCGTTGGCAACTTTTGCTTGGTTAGCCACTTGATTTCTTTTGTACTGGCTGCGGTATATCGTGCTAGCTAACATTAATGTTCATCTAACGTTACAATCATTGCAAATTCCGAGCCATGAGATAGCTGAAGTTATTTTCGCCAACACTACGTCATTTAAAGGTAATGACGCAGCTAACTCATTTAGACTCAGATTTTAGTACTGTGGGGAAGAAATTCCGTTTGTTCTAGCGTTGTTAGGGGTTAATTGGTTCGAAATTAACCCTTGTGTGAATTCATGTAACAATACGAGGTAGCATTGTTCATAAAGCAAATCACGTATCCAAACCGCTGACGTGATGCACAGCACTTTGACGAATTTAGGCCAACAAAATATATTCATCTCGTTGAGCTTACAAGCCTAAAGTACCATACCGGGATACCATCCTTCCGAAGATTGTGCTCAATGCAACAACGTGTATTTGCCCAGCTCCGTTTAAGGCCACACCTGCGTTTATTTCAGTTTATTGTCCCAATGCTCCGTAAACGCACGCCATAGTAGGTAATCTCCGTCGTTCATCAATGCAGAGTCGTCCATTGTTTCCAATTTGTTTCCGATTTTGAGGCGTTCCTTCATTTTGCTTGGATTGTATCCCATGCCTTCAATCGTCTTGAAGTCTTTGGCCAGATTATTGTTAATCAGGTTTAGTTTGGCTCTACTATGCCAGACTCGGGTCGTATCCTTGATCCAATCATCGAGATCATTCACCGTTTTCGCTCGGACGTTCATGTTTTGGAGTCGAGCGATAATTTCTGAAACCCGTGCAGACATAGAGTCGAAAACCCCTCTTTCTTCGTTGGATGATTCTTCATCAGTGTCAGTATCCATGTCTTCACTCTCGGGGCCTCTTAGAAAACGGTTGGCCTCAACATTGCTAAGACCAGTCGAAGGCTTCCACTTCGACGTCACAGTCATCGAACGACCAGTAGCCACAGTTAAGTCGGAATTTACGAGAAGTACTGCAATTGAAGCTAGGACAGCACGGCGCATTTTTGCAGGAGATCGTTGAGGGTACTTGGTGAGAAACTGGAAATTGAAAAATGAACGGATTGTCCTCGAATGGAATACAACACTGTTGGTTGGTTGCGTTTGATGAGTTGGACCAGTATTTGTACTCCCATCTCGAGATTGTTCATTCCCGTTCATTGTCTCTGAAGCCTTTCAACTAAATGATGGAACCGACTAGTTATCCTTACGGCGATTTCATTATTGAAATATGGTATCCATGCATGGACGAACTAAGTATATACGTAACATTGACAATGCGTGTCACTACTCGGAGAATAATGTGCACCGTTGACCGCTGCTGACTTCAGCAATTATTGTATCTTTCCTCCACGGTTGAACGTATATTTTTTTCAATTTAGCGTAATCGCTTATCAAAGATTACCTCAAATGACTTTCCAGCAAAGAATTTTACGTGGTAAGCGAAGACATGCGATTACGCTACATGTAGTAGATGCTGTTTGATTTCGCTGCGCTTCACCAATAGGGAGGTATACTCGATAGGCGTACCTCCCACGGAGACTTGTTGTCAGTAATAAAGCCTTTATCGATCTACATCGATCTTTAAACTTCAAAACCACCAGCCTCGTAACTTATGAATTACCAAAAGAGTGACGATCAAATATGGTTGATGCATTGTGGTTCTCCATAAATTAGTAAGTGGTCATGGATCCATATAATATGTCGTATCCCTTGATCAGATTCAGCGAGAGTAATAGTGAGCTTGCCTTCGAATAGAATGAAGCTGTTGAATAACTCTCCCATGTTGCTTATAGGAAGTTAAAACCTCAAATAGAATACCAACTTAACCAACCAACCATTCTTCCATGGTGCTTTAAAGCGAAGTTTATTCAGGTGTTTTACTCCAGCTCAGCTGTTGTCAACGAAATTACATATCGTCAACTTCAAACTTCTTTAGCCGTCGAGATACAATTACGGACTCTACCATTATTTGAAAACACCAAACACATATCTACCTAGTACCTGCTCCACGTGACTTCTACGGTCAGAATGGATTAGAGATGTGATCCACGCCAATGGTGTCATCAACTCCATATACTCGGAGGATGTACATGTACATGTATTATGAAGTTTTTGGAGTTCATAAACAGCAAAACAATTTGAGTGTCTATGTATGGAGTACTCATTCTTCAATTTCCTCTTCCACAACAGTCATACGTTTGCTAATGTGGGTGCTATTTGCGACTTTGGTGACACTTTTTGGAAGTGCAACCCGGCTTCATCCGCGGCGAGAAACACGGATACGACGCAACATTTCCAATTCGCTGACAATACAGTTGATATTGCACACAACGCCAACATCAGGAGATGTCTGCGGTCTTCGAACCAACTTACACATGATTAAGAAAGACTGTCGCTACTTCCCAACATTCCGAAACGTTTGAGTCAAACAAAGGTTGCATATAGTGAGGGTAAAACCATATTATTCAATTTGCTGAAGGAACTGTACTACAAATGTATGACCAGACACTATACGAAAAGAAATGGGGTTCCAGTGGAACCGTTCCACAGCCCCAGAGATCCAATGGGGCCAATGCTGTACGAACAAATGCTTCATGATAAGCCACTTGACGTCATACTGTCTTTCCGAACTCCGATGTCTTGTTCGCTAACAGATTTTACTGAATACTTCGAAGTACAAGCCTCGTACAATTCAGGACAGTTGTCACCCATATTACTCGGCAGAGTTAATCAAATCATTTCTTCGAAATACTCGGCGGGTTTAGTTTTTCTAAATAGTTTGTGGGATCAGATACTTTAGTTGAGAATAATTTTACGGAGCTCAAAATTATCAAGGTAATGCACAAAGTATTGGCGAGCAGATACTTGGCTTTTCGGGAAGATATGGGAATTATTTCAACAAGGAAAAACCTGACAAGAACATCAGTATGATTGTGTCATTGGGAACACATTACAGCAACGAAGGATTGTTGTAAATTTTGGAACAACAGCTCCAGCTGTGTTGTTCAACCCAAACCTTGATTATAAGACTACAGAGAAGCTACAATTTGGTTTAATCATAAGAAAAACACCAACGGATGTATTAAAGCTATTCAAACGTGACAGCACACATTGACGACAGGCGAAGTTCTGTTGGAAAAATTATATAAAAACATCAGTGGTAATCGTATCGAAGGTAGATAGTGAAACATTTCAGCGACTTCTCGAAGCGAGAGCAGCAGCATGTTGCGCTGTGATGAAACTTGGCGATCTAGTCGTTTCTAGAGTGAACGGATATAGTATTATTTGAAGGGAATGTTTGGTTCTAAAAGCTAGGAAAACATCTTACTAAGTTTCCCAGCCATTAGCCCGATTTTTCAAATTGAATGTTCTGCTTAACCTATTGACAGTGTCAACTTCACATATCTAAGCGTGTGTTGGCATCAACATCACCATGAATAACCAAACGGTGATAGTCTTGCGAGTACTTCTTCCAGATCTTGTAGTTCGCATCTGTGTTCTTGTTTACATTTAGTATCTTGGCAACATATAGCGGGCTCTCTTTCTCAATCAAAAACGAGTTCAGTAGGTCGGACTTCAAGTTTCTAGCAAATTTTCCCTGCCTCGAATCTTTTCCACTGCTTCGAGAAGATTCACAACCGCTTCATCTTCATAGTTAGCCTTCAAAACTGAAATCAGCGTTGCTCTCTTTTGCGGATCTGGCTGCAAAATCACGTTGTTGTAATGATCCATATATATTTTCCAGAAGCTGAACATTGGGCTCGTGAACGCTTTCTCACCCATTTCGTCAAGTTTGAGAATGTGGAAAACGGCATCTGGAGGCTGTGGAATGTCGGTAAGGGGTGGTGTAGGCATCCAGCTTTTGAACAACTCCGACTGTAACCTGGCAGCAGAAGGTTGAGTACTCGATGACTTCATTCCCGTAATGATCAAATTTGCGAGAACATCGTCCTCATAATATCTCCTCAGTACTCGGATAGTATTTACGGTTGCCTTAGGGTTTTTCAATCCATATTCGTCCGTGTATTTTCTCCAAATTAAAAACTGAGAATTGGAGAGAAGGTTTTCTCCGGCCTCGTCGAGTTTGAACAGCGCAAACACTTTAGCTGGGCTGTGATCGATGCTTAGCCAATGTTGAAGCTGTTCAGTTTCCAGTCTTGTAGCGACGAGTTTGGTGAAAGGAACTTGCTTAGCAGTTTCCAACATTTTTCGCACACCTTCGTCACCGAAATGCGTCGTCAATGTTGCAATTAAGGTTGCCATCGCGTCAGGATTTTTCTTATTGTAATAGCTCGCATATTTCCCCCAAAAGGCTAGTTGCGGATTTTCCAAAACTTTGTCCGCTACCTTGTCAAGATCAAGAAGTTTGAACACATCATCCGTCGATTTATCCTTTTTCAGCCATAGCTGAATCAACTCAAGTTCCATTTTCTTGGAAACCGGAACTTTTCCAGCAGCATCGAGAAGACTTACTAGATAATTGTCGCCGTAAATATTCTCCAACGACCCGATTACAGAGGTTTGTGTTTTGGGGTTCATTTTGTTGTAGATCTTCACGTAGTTGACCCAATTGTTCCACCGCGAACTCTCAAATACTTTACTTCCAGCTGCGTCCATCTGGAAATATATGAATACACTACCTGGTGACGTCCCCGTGGTTGCCCAGTGCTGAACTTGTTCGGCTAACAACTTAGTAGCAACATCTTTCGTACTGGGGACTTTCTGTGCTGTTTCCAACATCTTCAACAAACCCTCATCTCCATAAACGGCAGTCAAAGTTGGCATCGTCGATATTCCCTTTTCAGGATGTTTCACGCTGAGATCATCAACATACTGGATCCATTTGCTAACTTGCGGGTTCTCGAGTAATTTTTGCCCTGCTGTGTTGATCTTGAAAAGCGTGAATACATCATCCGGTGATTTCCCAATAGTGGCCCAGTACTCCATTTGTTCGCCCAACAACTTGGTAGCAAGACTGTTCGTCCTCGGATTATTTTGTGCGGTTTCTAGCATTTTCAACAGAGCTTCATCGCCATAGCCAGCTGTCAAAGTTGGGATTGTCGTCGATGCCCTTTTCGGATTGTTCGCGTTTAAAGCGTCGACGTACTGGACCCATTTAACAAATTGCGGGTTGTCAAACAATTTGTCTCCTGCTTGGTCAAGATGAAATCGTAAGAAGGCTTTGTCAGCAGCTTTTCCATGCGTCATCCAGCGGTTAATTGTAGTCGCGGAAATCTCTGATGACATAAGAGTTGCTTTGGCTTTCTCAACTACGTCATAAATCCCTCTATCTTCAGAGGTATCTTCCTTACCATAACCACTTATTAAATAACGGTGATGATCGATATTGACTTGGGCGGAATCGCGAAAAAGCAATGAAGGGTGAGAGGAAGGGTTGTTTCCCATAGCTTTCGGCGCTCCCCAGGCGACGATAAAAACCATTATCACCACGTTCCAGTGATACATTTGCAAATATGAGGTCTTGCGTTTTGTCGGTAATTTGGAAACTGCATTCGTCTGCTATAGTTCCAGTTAGGGACAAGGCTCATGGCGTTTGTCCTTTTGTACTTGACCTATCCCGAAGAATCCGTTCCGTATATTCCTGTATTACGATGTTCTACGTAATACAATCCGTGGGAAACCTCGCTTGGTTTGAGCTTGTGAAATTTCAAGGGAAATAATCTTAGATGTACATCGTGTACAGCTACAAGATTGAAATCGTGGACTTTTGCTAGGTCATCATTATTCTATATTAGTGCAATACACTTTCAATTCACACGAATTTGATGGCACTGTTTTCAAAAAATGGTATTGCTGAAGTATCAGTATCCTTTATGGCGTCCAGTTTGTAGTCAATTTTTTTACACCGGATTATGGGACGGATTTCGTCAGTCTTTGAAACAAAAGCCGATTACGGGACGTAGTTGCAGTGGCCTTTGCACGCGACGAAGATTAGTACCTTACAGGTACTAGTTTGTCAGTGGTACAGGTAAAGAGGTCAATCTATAGTTTGGGTTCGATACTCTAATCTACCGTATCCAATTGGGGGATAGTGCCGAAAAGGAGTCGCGTTAACGCGACTCTAAGTTGCGACGTGCACTTTGCTATAACGACTTTAATTGGAGTTAAAGTCGTTGTAAGCTACTGAGATTGCACCCTAAAATGGTAAATTCTTATTAGCACGAAAGAGGAGAATGCCTTGAGGATGGATGTCATGACTATCAAATTGTCAAAGAGAAATCGTCGTCGCGAAGAAACACCGTAGTTTTTAGCCAAGAAAGCCTCTAAATACATTTTCGGACTCATTGAATTGCACTTAGCAAGCTCTTTAATCTCAAGAGATTAAAATTCATTGGGGGGATTCGTACGAAAAACATCTGAGGCACTTCTGAAAGGAGCTGTTAGGGTTCTCCTGGAGAACATGCCCGCTTTTCTAAATTTGAAACCATAAAATTAAAGTTTGAAAACAAACCAGTTTCGGGAATCGAAATATCGGGCGTGCCAGAAGTTTGCCATATATGGGAACTATACACAACAAGCCCGCTTTTCACTTGAATCTCCAAGGCGGGAAAATCAAAATTTCTGGGGTTTTGTATTAAACCCACATCTTAAGTCCCCTTTGTTGACACGAGTACTATCAAGTAAACCATATCATTTAAAGATCTTCTTCCTCACTCACAAGCACGCCATGCCCGCTGTGTGAAGTGGAGTGGTGCATCGAGGCAGGACTTATCGACAGACACAAGCCTTGCCAGCTGTATCAGCTCCCCATGCGTCTGCCCCTACGAGAAAGCGCGAACAATGTCTATCATAAGGAAACATTGTTCTTCATGAAGCCTTCCCTGTGGAGGAGTGCGTCTTTGTGGCTTGGCTGCAGCGCATCGCCGTCAGAAACGCTTGGGTTCATAACCTGTCGGCAGGTAGGTTTGAGCTCTGGATGGAATGTCTAAACAACAAATACATATTAGTCTTCAACTTTCTACCCAGAGCTCAAACCTACCTGCGGACAGGTTATGAACCCAAGCGGTTCTGACGGCGATGCGCTGCAGCCAAGCCACCAAGCC
Source organism: Phytophthora megakarya (assembly GCA_002215365.1). NCBI lineage: Eukaryota > Oomycota > Peronosporomycetes > Peronosporales > Peronosporaceae > Phytophthora > Phytophthora megakarya. The sequence goes on from NBNE01000004.1 coordinate 76,507, forward strand.
GTCCAAGGCACGGATGTCCAGGAGACCAACGTAGTCTCTGACCAGTTTGAGCAGTTCGACGCCACGTAGTCTGACTCAGGAGCCTCAGATGAACCCGGACGAGGCAGCCGGAACCAAAGCGCGAGTTCTGATCGCTTGGACAGACTTGAGGGACTCCTCGAAGCGATGACGAAGCAGCAGGCCCGGTTCATGCAAAACCAGGAGCAAATGTAGTCGCAGTTGTTGCAACAACGCGCTGAACCTGTGCATCCACAAACCTTCGAGAATACGTTTTCTGGTTTAAGTGCATTCACCGATTTCATAAAGGCGAGAGATCGGCGGATGCGAGTGAATTTCTTGGACGCTTCGGTGCCAACAGCGACAGCAGCACCGATCCCGGCGACGACGACACGTCAGTTTGAACGCGTGGTGGCCCCGGAACCACCACAAGTGCGGCAGCAGAAGCAGGAGGCTCAGCCGACGGAGCAGTTTTCACCACCAGTCAACTTTGGAGTGAAGATACCAAAGCCACGTGACCTCGACTGGTTAGGCTTTGTGAGGTTCTCGGGTAAAGAAGTATATCCAGGACTTGGAAGCGGATTTCAAGGCTTAGGGTCTTCGATTTCTGCAGAGACTAGGAGCAGCTCAACAGATAAGCAGTGGCAACCGACCGGAGGAATTCTGGATCTTAGCATTGAACGGCAAGTTGGACGGGACTGCGTTGATGTACTTTGAGCGCATGCCTCTGCTCTGGACTGCCGAGTCACCCACTTTAGAGGATGTGATGAATCGCTTGCTTGTACCCTACATGGCGACAATATCAGCTGCAAAAGGGTTACAACTCATGACAGCGGAGAAACAAAAGAACCATACCTGGACCGACCACTATCAGTACTTGACGTACGTGGCCGAACGGTCAGGATGTGGGGACCTGCACATTTTGCAGAGCCTGTGAAAGTCGGCACCTGCATACCTGCAAAGCGCGATGCTGACGAGATTAAACGCACAGCGTGCGGAACATCTGCAGCAAGCAACAGAGTTAGTTGCTTTTGAAATTGCATTCGAAGAGAACATGGTGGAGCAAGATAACTCACCTGGCCAAGAAGGTCGAGGAAATGCTGACGGGTGGAAGATTCGCCGGAGCAGGACGAGGTGGTAGAGGCGGACGTTGGATAGAGTCCGTCGCTCGCGTTGAGTGTGTCGAAACCCGGAAGTGTTACAATTGTGGCGAAGTTGGTCATTTGATAAAAAAGACTGTCCTGGCAAGGACGACAGTGCGAAGGAATTAAAGATCTCGTTGGCAGGGGGAACTGGCACAAGCGAGGACAAGCATAGATCGATATTAGACTGCGGGTCCAGCGTCAACTTAGTGAAGAACACGAACCTGTTGAAGAACGTCAAGAACGGTGACGAGCAGTACCTAGTAGCAAATGGAGAAAGTATCAGAGTCATCAAGAAGATGAAATTGAAACTGCCGTGGACGGACATGGAGTAGTAGTGAACTTATCGGAGGTGTACCACGCGCAGAACCTGCAGGACAAAATCATTAGTTATGGACGAACAGAAGAGAAAGGTGTGTTTCTTGAGAGACACAAAGGAAAGAGTCACGCAGCTCATCAAGAAAGGGATGTGCGTGTATTTGAAGTGAACAGAAGGCACAAGGTGTCGACGTGGTGTACGTTGCAACTGAAATGAACATGACGCCCTGAGTAAACGCAGTGTCGAAGGCGGTTCAAGAAGCGAATGAAGGACTAGAGGATGCGGTCACGGAAACGACGCTCCTCGAATTGCACAGACGACTAGGACACTTGGTGTATGACACCGTCGAGCGTATGGCGGATACCACTGGATCCGCCATTAGATTGACGGATCGAGCGCGTTCCATTGGCTTACGTGTGCTCCAGGCAAGCAAAGTAAAAACAGTCAGTCGAAAAAGGAGTCGGGCAAAAACGCACCCATAGACAAGATTGGCGGGGTCATTGGCAGTGACATCAAGAGCCCTACGACGCCCAGAGATGACAGAGGCAACAGATATATCATTAACGTTGTGGATTATTCTACAAACTATTTACGAGTGTTCTTGGCGGAAAACAAGGTGGAACCTACCAAGAAGTTTGAACATTTTTGGTATACTTTGAGAAGATGTACAACTGTACCATACACATTCTTCGAACTGATGGAAGACAAGAGTACGATAATGTATACCCGTATTGCGCAGCAACTGGAGTGCGGCGACAAATAAATGAGAGGGAGAATCTGACAGCCAACCGAAAGGTCGAGCGTATGCACAGGCCAATTCTTAATGTGGCGCGCTGCATGGTCTTCTCTAGCAGATTACCTCTTTATTTTGGGGGTGATGCGGTTGAGCACGCTGCATTCGTACTCAACCGCAGCTCTTGCAGATCAAACACTAATAGAAGGTCACCAATTGAGATATTGACAGGCACGGTGCCAATCCTGTCACACATCGTAATTTTTGGACCCTAGAAAGCAAGCCTGGAAGACAAGATCTGAAGTGGGCATGGTTATAGAAAACAAATGACGAAACGAAGGGGTTCAAGGTCTACCTACCTAAAAACCAAGTGGTAATTACAACGAAAGATATCAACAAGGTTGAGCCGTTAATTAACAAGCAGAATGAGCAGTTGCAGGCTCAGTTAGAACGCGAAGACCCCGAGCTCAAGGAAACAATTGAAGCAAGGAAGGAGGTAACAAAAGTGAAGGAGCAGTCGACAGTGATGAACGAGTTACAAAAGCCGACGGTGGCAAAAGAAGGCAAGAAAGCTACCAAGAACAAGAAACGAAAGAAGATTCGAAGAAGGGCACCAACGACGCAGCCAAGGACCGGGCTGCAGAAATGAAAGGAGTCGATGGCGAAGGAGAACGAGTACCTGCGGAAGAAAAACAAGAAACACGTATGAGAACGCGAAACATGGGCTCCAAACACGTACCAGTGGGCCGAGTGAACGCTGTGATGAAAGACCCAAAGAGCTACAATCAGGCCATGAGAGATATTCGAGCTGCGAAGTGGAACGAAGCTATGAAGACAGAGATTCGACGTTTGAGCAGAACGAGACATGGGAAGTGATCAAAAGAACAAAGTCACTTCATAAAAATGGGTGTTTAAATTGAAAACACATGCAGATGGCACTATTGAACGCTACAAGGCTAGACTCGTCACACGAGCCGATGAACAAGAGTATGGCGTGGACTACTGTCTTAGTTTTTCAGCCGTGTTAGAAATGGCGTCTGGAAAACTCATACTGATGATTTCAAAATATGGAGTGTTCCCGCGCATCATGGCGACGTACCGAGCGCGTATGTAAAGGCAAAAACGGAGGCGAACCTGATCATTTTGTTGATCATACCCCAAGGCAGGAAGTTCACGGAACAGGAGCTTCGTGCACTGGGTGTCAAGAACAATCACAAGCTGGCCCTCATGCTTGACAAACGGTTGTATGGGTTGAAGGAGTCGGAAAGACTGTGGAACCCCTTGCTCCACAAGGGTTTGGTGTCAGGGGTCTTTTTGCAGTGCTACACATATAGTTGGTTTTACGTGAAAAGCGAGGTGGATGGAATTACGTTGGTTGGGATCTACGTAGATGATATTTTGGTGACGGCAACCAGTGCGAAGAAGGTGGACAAGTTCTTCCTTGACATGCAGATAGTGGAGTAGAAAGACCTGGGAATCGTATCGAAGTTCCTAGGCATTCCGTTCACTCATGATGAAGAACAGGACTGGGCACTTTACCAGGAGCAGGTGATCCAAGACATATTGGTGAAGTTCCAGCTGGACAAGGCGGCACCAGTACGAACGCCAATCGGAGGAGAACAGGACAGTAAAGATCCTAGAGAGCTACTACGTCGTCGTCCTGAGCGACCGAATGTTTCAGTCATTAGTTGGGAGCCTGTTATGGTTGGTGAGATGCGCAAGGCCCGACATAGCATTTGCAGTGCATCGAGTAACCAGACATGCGCATGCATCGACTGGAGATTAGTAAAACGAAGTGCAAAGTACCTCAACGGTACGACGAATGTTAAGTTTGTGATGGATACACAAACGGAGGACACTACCCAGGATGGCGTGCTATTGGAAGCTTTCAGGGATGCGGATTACGCGGGTGACAGGAATGATAGGAAGTCAGTGACCGGAGGTGTGATCATGGTCGATGGTGTTGTGGTGGCATGGCTATGCAAGAAGCAGACATGCGTACCTTTGTCCACGATGGGATCGGAGTTTGTTGCTGCATCAGAGATGAGCGCCGAGATGCTCGGCATTATCGAGTGTTTGGAAGAAGTTGGGATCAAAGTGCAGATTCCAGTTATACTGCACGTCAATAACCAAGCTTCCATAGCGCAGTTAGACCTCGGGACGTGCAAAACATATAGATACAATGCTCAAATTTGTCAAGGATTTCGTAAAGAAGGAGAGGATCAAGGTGGTATATTGAGAGTCCAAGTTAATGCGTGACTAAAGCGATGCCTGCGCCACGCCTGAAGGAGATGCGAGATCTTGTCAAGCTATCAGGATGATCGCCCGGGAAGGGGTGTCGGAACTCGTCTGGGATCCCGATCCTGAAGAGACACAGTGATCAAGGTGAGATGATGATGAATGCGAGGATGACGAAGATCGCAGATAACGTACGTGAGACCCTGGAGCTGGGGAAACGACGGGGTGAAGTGACGGCACGTCGGAAACTCCTCCACAGGGAGGGCGTCATGAAGAACAACAACATTCTAAACAACAAATACGTAGTAGTCTTCACGTTTCCACCTCGAGCTCAAACCTATCTACCGACACACGAAACACAAGGGATGAAAGGAGGTTTGCAGAGGACTGCTAGCTAGCTCATTCTTCAACGAGTCAAAGCATATGCTGTGCTCTGAAGTGCGTCTGCTCCTAGCATGGTGCATGCGCTAACAAGCCGCCGAGATGGCAGGGACGAGCGAGCGAATTGCACATCAGTACTACACCTTCTGGTGGGCATAATATTTCCCGAAGAAAGCAACTGTGGGCTGCTGGGTGGCCTTGTTGTAGCAATTCTAAGGAATGAATAAACCTACAACTTTGATTTTTTTCTCATTTTCTAAATTTGAAAATGATGAAAAAGCGGGCCTGTTCTTCAGGCCTGCAGAGCCGCCGTTAGGGATGCCTCCTACCCTTTCTTACCCATCCTAATGGATTAAATTCGCTTTAACTACTTCGGCCGAAAACTTTTGCAAACCGTTGGTACATATAATAGAAACGTCTCCATTCCAACAAGGAAGGCATGAAAAAATGAGATGTTGTTGGCGTTCGTTTCCCCAACACTTCGGGTTTTGAAGGGCAAGTCAACGACCAGTAAAACCGATGTCTAGTGGTGACACATTTCTAACCAAGACACTTCTAGTGATAGCATAATTTAGGCTCATTCTGCGTTTTACTCAGCAGCATACCAAACTAGCCTTCCTTCTCTACCTACTCCGACAATGACACCCGTTGTTTTGCACATTTTCTTGAGGCCAGAAGATGTTACAGGACAATCGATGCCGTCCCATCCCGTGTACGGGTCCGCGACCAACACCGACAGACCCATAACATTGATAGGTCTACTATAACCGCCGAACGTGACAGTCCAAGAAGCCACAGCAAGGCTCTCATCACATCGTGTCCTTGCAGACGAATTCGAAATAGGGGTATCAGGTTTATTGCTACGCCAAGCGGTGGTGGAAAAGCTGACGATAAATATGCCTGTGGTCAATTTACCGAATATTCCGAGGGCATAGCCTCCATTTACACTGTTCAAGGAATTGTCGAATCATTAATCTGTGATTTGTTGAAGTACCATCTGTGTTGTGTAGCGTTAGTACAACGATGACGGATTCCACACTAATGAAACGTACCGGCGGTTTCATGTCGAGCACTCTGGACTGAAGTACTTGATATATTTCCGTGGCTTGGTCTTGTAGATAGCGCAAACCTGGCATGAACGCTGCCGATGCTTCATTCCTTGATCATTGTCTCTCATACCCGGGTTTTCCTCAAGGCTGTGACCGTCGTAGGTATCCGTAGTCCGTGTTGTAGTTTGTGGCGAAGGTTCTTCACACATCGGAGAAGCCGCAGTTCTCTCCCTGGCTGTAGTCGCTCATTGTATCAAAACGTAGACAAAATATACAACGTAACGTTAGCCACGGAATGGGCTTATGTTGCTAAACCTAGCATAACTTACTTCAATAGCCGCCTAGGTCTCTACAGAATCGTCTGCAAGTAGTTGAACCATGAATGTTTCGAAAAAAAACATAGTGCTTCGCTGGACATTTCTTTTCCTTTGGGTGCTTGTCGTGCAGGTCCTTGCGAATGCGATACACCATAACGCGTTCACCATTGTCATGTCGAAAAGCCTGAGAAACAATGTCTTGTAATACTTGCATGTTTTGTATCTGAGTTGCACCCTGCAACACTGCATCCGAAGCTGGCCGTGAACGTCAACACCTCCCATGGAACGATGATAGTCATGGACTAGCTCTGGAGTAGGTACAGCCTGCGCTTCTCCATGGATACGTCTCACTACCATAGACACAAATTTGGAAATACTAGAATATAATAGACTCAAAAACGATTTCCCGTACTGACTTGATTGTCCCGCGATACCGTCCGCTTAATAGCTAGTGCATACGTGTCCGGTCCATACACATTACTGCCGTTATCTGCTGAAATTATTTGTTTTGGGCAAGCTTTATCGTCCTTGGGGAGGGACCGAGAACTGGTGGCCATTCACTGTCTTCGTTGTTTTCTTTGTCAACATTTCTTTCGCCAGACCTGACCACTTCATTGAAGTAGTACCAGTCAAATACATCCGCCTGTGTAAGGGCTCCAGGGTCAACTTGACCGAGGTGTTAAATGGGTCTGTAACCACTAACCTCCAGGGGGAATTTGTCGAGGGAGAGCATAGTGCATTCACGTTTCGTAACACAGCGGCTTCACCCGTATTATCGTAATGATGAACTGGAGTCTGTTAGTGTGTCTTGGCTTCACAGTAAATCTCTATTCTGCAAAAGAACAATGAACACACAAGTCGTTGTGTTAGCTTACGTTAGCTGATACAATGATACCATCAGTGCTTATGTTGGATTTGAGTCAAAATACTTGAGTCAACAAATGGCAAAACCGAAGGTTGCCACGAACGCGCATGTGATGGAGTGGATCTCAGAGTTTAACCCCACTCATCGACGCTGACTGTTCTACCAAGTCGCACATCATAAGTACTCAAATAAAAGTTCTCTAGACTCCAAATGATTCTGAGAATGGTTAGATCTACGACATACCTGCATTTGGAAGTTTGACGAATGTAGTCATTCCAGCCTTGATGCTGAGTCCTCGAATGGTTTCTCATATTTCAGAACGGAGTAGTTGTCCTGTCAAGCTAATGAAGTTGCCTGCCTTCGAAGGCTTAACACTGTACGTGTTCCAGGAACTCCACGGATATCAACAACGCGAGCGATTTTGACGCAGATTGACATGCTGTGAATCATAGTTGTCTGTGAGGACGATAGAATAAAAGATCAGATCTCTTGAAGTGGTTAGAGTTGCGTGGAGTCTCCCAGATCCGAACACATGCGGTTGGATGTATGTTCTGTTAATGCTGATAGTGTAGCTAAGAATTGGAGTCAAACTATGGACCTTGGAGATACAGTGGTCGTTCGGTTAGCAGAAGTGATTCCCAGTTTGATGATCCTACTTTCTTGTCGCGTAGTTGGCGCCTGATGTGTGAACTTCATGTTGCAGAGCTAACTTACAGACCAACGGTTGAACCTCTCGCTGAAGAACCGGTGTGAGGTATGAGATGCGGCTATCGTTTCACACGATTGATTCTCAGATCGATATGGTCGTACATGATTACATTGTCACACACTTGTCGGATTTCAGTACGGCTACGTTGGTCCCAGATGTTGATGATGAACCTCAGCGCTGGCTACATGATGATGTCTGGTACTATTCTCAGACCTGTCATACTATTCTCAGAGCAGGAATATCATATGTCGAAGCTCAACCGGCTGTCTGTAAAAGGAAGTGGTGAGAAGTGGTTTCAGAATCTCGATGGGGAATTTATATTGATCCCAGGCCAAGTTGGTTTCCAACTGATGCGAAGAAAATTTCAAAACCAAAATGGTGTAAAGGTCCATACTATTCTCAGACTCGATATGGAGTGACCTGATGCCTCGGATATGGAAACTGGTCTGGGAATTCGGGAACTGTGGGTTGTCTCAAAATATACTCTGCGGCCCTAGGATAGAGTGTCAAGGCGAGGATCCCAGAATTATCTCCCATTGCGTTGTGCGTGAAGGGTCGGTTCTAAGATCCATATCACATTGGCACGCCTTGAAGAGTGGGCCATATCACTGGATTAACAAGAAGACGGCACGGATTCAGTTGGAGAAATCCGACATGTTCCAGCCAATATCAGCGTCGTTTTCGTCTTAGACACGCTCCCAAGATTCAAGCTGCCTGCACTTCTGTGATAAGTGGCTATATTCTCACCCTTCAACTTTTATTTGACTTCTAGTTTGTGCCGGCCGCCCGATCTATGGAGGTTCCTGTTTGCATGTGTTAAAACTTAATCAGAACTCAATTTGCCCCGAAGGACGCAGGAAAGGTACATCGGTGAGCGTGCAGGCTTAACACGCATTCCGGCATCATCCATCAAGGTTAATCGTCTTCCCATAAAACTCAAACCAATTTAACAAAGTTAACCTTACTTTATTGTTGGGTGAATTGAGTTATTTCATATTCTGTACTACTTGGACGTCGATTTAGACTGGAATTCGATTGGTCCTTCTAGGAAGGACGTGACGTTCGATTGGAGATCTTGCGGTATTGGTATTTTGTCACGGCGCGAGACTTGGATGGCATTATCAGCCATTATTGACTTCGACTGTTTTCGCCTATAACAAGGCATGGGCGCGACGTCCTAGGACAAGTGAAGGTTCCTGGAATTAACGACGTCCAACGTGGGCCAACTGTATTTTCAGCCACTCTCGGATCGGAGGGGCGAGTGACGATCCCGGAACGCGGTCCCAGTTCTGACCGCGCGGACGAAGAGGAGGAACTGTTAGCGGCCAAGTCCAAGGCCGTGCAAGAGAAGTGGACAAGTGTGTATGGTGTGTTGTGCTGTATATTAAGAACTCGGGGCATTTCGAGTTAGTTTAAGCGCATCCAGACTGGAACCTGGTGAGCTCGAGCCTAAGCTTCGCTCGGACAGTGTATTCTCGAATCACCCAAGACCAAAGCAGTCGCGGTGGTTCTCAGATTTCTGGGCCCAAAGTGTAACTGTAACACGAAAGGATCAACAAGGGGATTCACAAGAGCGGTTGCGCATGTTATTTCCAGACTTTTGCGGGTCTGAGATGTTGCTACGATTTGAGTAGTGGTCTTCCGACCGGCAATACCTGTGTGTAAGATCACCGCTGCAACCGTTGCATCCCATACAATACTCAGTCTTGGCGCAAGCAGCGACGAATACCTTGGTACCTCACTTGTGTGACTTGTCCTTGTTGAATTGGCGCGTCCGATTGTAGCACGAACGGGATGGTAGAGTGGCTTCGTCGAAGCTATTGATAGGTGGTGCTCGGAATCCGGTGCGAATGCCCACTGAAGCACATCAACGACAGCCGAATTTTCCAGACGGAATTCATAACAGTTCTTGGCGACGGATTGTTTAAAATGTGCAGGTAGCTCACGGTAAGAAAAACCCTATGAACAGTTTGAAACAATTCGTAGATAGCGCACCAACCTGCTTCGTAGCCAATGCACAGCAATTCCTTTGTGTACTGGCTGCAGCAATCGCTCAATAATCAGTGTCATGTCCCACGACTCAATGTCGGCAACCCGCGCAAGCCGGATCATCCAAATATTTAATGGTTGAACCATCTCGGCGCTGTTGCGACTTGATCACCCTTGCTCTGAGTGGAATCGACTGTGGGATAGCGGATGCTCTCTGTGGCAATTTGGTTCTCAGCTCGGCGGCATGGAGTAAAACAGGAGTGCGAACGGATCGCCCTCCCCCACCGCAATAACACTGTCGCTTGGCCCGCGATCCAAGTTAGCGTAACTGGGGCCTGGTCCAAACGTTTCAGGATCTAATTACCATAATTAGTTTATGTTGATCGTAAATTGTCCAAAAACGTCACGTGGTTACGCTTATGTTGTACATCATCAACTTACCATATTCCGAGCGGAGCTTCTTCATCGTCGCCATCGCCTACTTCTCTGCGCCACCGTACTACAAACCGACTCCGACAACTCCACATCACCGTCGTCAGGCCTTCTTCATCTGATAGTTCTCCAATCACCCAACCCTCCCCCAATCGTCATCTTCGCTACCATCGTCTTCGCCGTCACCTTCAAGTTCCCCCGGCATCTCCAAGTCTTCGTCCGGATAATAATTAACTTATTAGCACCGCGGTCGATAAGATTTGAGTATCCTTCAACAACGCACGGAATTGAGACAGGCAACTCATCAACAACAGCATCCTCATCACCGCTGTTGCTTCCAGAATCAGGGGCACCATCTTGTAATATAGCTCGCCTCCTTTTTCTTGGATTCGGGGCTTGCTGTACAGGCACTACAACTGTAGGATCAACTGCAACTGCAGTTTCAGCGTTAGGACCTTGAGCAAAAGCAACGGCTGACGCTAAGTCTGACGTCACATCGGATATAACCAATGTGTTACGGTTTACGACCATGTCATCAGTTACCTTTGCCTCCACAGCTTCTTCAGCCGTTGTGTCCTTGGTTTCTGCTCTCCCAGTACCCTCCGCCACCACTGTCGTACCTCTGTCCACCTCTGTAAACAACTCCCCTTTGTCTCTACAATCTCCAGCGCTGGCGCGATCAACTTCGTCGCTTTCTTTCTCATTCCTTTCCCTTTTCTGACTACTGTCACTTCACCTTTCTTGGCTTTTGCTCGGCTTATGCGTTGTTCACGTCGCTCGCCCAGCATCGCGTTTAGACAGAGCTGGCGCTCGTTGTCGGTCCGGTTGTACCGCGGGGCTTCCTGGCTCCTCCAATCAAGTTGTCACGAAGCCGTCTCTTTCGAGAATGAGCAGATTCAAAGTCCGTCGGCCACCGGTGACAGGTTCACTCTCTGTCACGTTCAACCGAATCCCGGTTGTCCCAAATGTAAACCTGTCCATTTGACTACTTTTCACTCAAAATGTTATCTAGTTTTTACTATACTAGGTATTGACAGGACACCAATACAAAGTCTACCTAAAACTTTCTTATGTTGTCTAGACAACATAACCGAGATACTGCGAAAAATCTGAAGGAAGCTATACACCTCTTATGTTGTACGGTACAACATATGACAATCAAGGGTTAAGACTTTATATTTTGAGAACAATCACTAGTGCTTTCTAATATTTCGCTAACTGTAAAGCACCAGCTAGCGGTCCTGGGGATACATACGCACACAACCTACTTATTTAGTATCTTATCCGCCCAAATACCCGTTTGTTTGCTTGATTTTCAATCGAACCCCTAATGTAATCATTCTAAAATTTGACATCTTCAGCCAGGCAATTGATAATTTTCCGGCAGAGCTTTTCCCGTCATCTTCAAACAGTTTCTTGAGTACCGGGTGCTTAAGTACAGACTGTGCGAGAATTTCTTCTGCAACTTATTTCAAAATGAGTTCCTTTCTCTCACGTCCACCAGATCAATCCAAAGAGGCTTTCCCACCAAGGATCGGATCATTTTCAACAAGCAAGGATTATCACGGGCCATTTCCTACGTTATTCGCGTGTAGCTAGTATAGTAGTCCAAAAAGTTTAGAAACATCTTTGGACTTACTGTTTCTACATGTACTTATGCCGTATATCCGGGATCATGACACAGCAATAACATGTTTTTTAATGATCTGTCTTCGTCAAGTTTTTGTGCTGGACTTTTATTAAGGACTTACACTTTACACCTTTTCCACTCCAAACTCGCAGGAGTGTAAACCAAACGAACTGAAGTAACTGAAGTAACAAATACAATTTTGACAAGTAAATTTGAATGTTTACGTTCGACCAATAGAGATTTATTGTAACACTAACCAATTGTTACCAGTCCCGTCATGCTGGCGCAATGCCCAAGAGCCTACACACGGCATCGTGGCGCGACACGCGTCTTAGACGCATTCAAGGATGGTAGAGACTAGTGCTCGCTGCAGACTGCAACGTCATCCCGCAACCACAGCGCGTAGAATAATGCAACGCGGAACAGACGAGGAGAAGGCGCGAGGAGCACGGACTTCCTGCGCAAAGGGTATTGCCGAAATGGAGGTGGCTCTGGTCGACTACGTAGAGGAGAACTGCCTCTACATCCTGGCGCAAAAGCAAGGGATGCTGCGCTTAGACTTCGGAGTCTATCTCAGCACTTCTCTAATCAGCAAGAAGCTTTGCGGAGTTTAGAGCATCTCCACTGGTAGGGCAAAGTACAAAAGTGATAGTGGATAGTGAATGGGGCATAAACGTTGCTTTCACAAAAAATGCCCCAATTGCACTTTGCAATTCGGACTTTGTCCCCATCGGTTAATTTTGAAATGCTGTACATACAAAATAATGTATCAAATGCTTGACATTATGTTCTCGATCTTCACGTGCTATCTGTCAGTTACTATAGAACATGAACCCCGTTTGATCCGGATGAATTCCTTCCCAAGCTCCGACACTCCTTCTGTCGATGCACACATAATAGTTATTTCTTGCTGGTCAATCATCGACCGTTGTTGCGTTTCTAGTAACTGAAGCTGCCGTTGCATATGCTAATTCGCGCTGCGATTGCGCGATCGACTTGTCAAATTACCCATCTAAGGGCATTTGTGTTGCTTTGTTTTCCCCAGCAGAAGCCGGTCGTCCAGGTACAACAATGGGTTCCGTGATAATTTCATGGTTTTCCACACTATCTCCTGTTTCATCGCTAGCTATAGCTTCATCTGCACTTCCTCAGGCTATGTCTTCCATGTTAGTTTTAGTAAGACAATGTTAGCAAATTAAACGTATTAAAATAAGGAAAAAATGGTCAGTCAAATAACCTGTTTCCAAAGTACTCGCTGGTCGTTTACATGGCTTTGGAATGTCACGCACGAAGCGTACAATTGTCTTCAACACGTCATAGCAGTGTTTGAGCCGAAATTCCTCTGGTTTTATTCGAGGTTTACGTTTTGTCTTGTTGCGTCCTTCAAGACAGTTTGATTCACATTCCCGCAGCGCATTTTGTTTTGCAGTTCTCGCTTGGCCGTAAACCGCTCACTTGCGGCTTCATATACTTCTACATCGATCCATCCACTGTGTTTGGTAGCCTCGACCTACATAATATCACATTAGGATAGTTAGACGTATTTCAGAACAAATTAGCTGATTGATCGTACTCCAGTATGGATTGAAGCAAATAGATTGATGTCGGGCTGAATAAGGCCGGCCCAACGCCTCTGAAGGGCGCCTGCGTTCCGTGTATTGGTAGAAGTGCTTGTAAGCTGTATAAATGCATCATGAACACGGCTCCAGAACGACTGCCCCGACTGGTCGGTGCTCGTTACCTCGTCCTCCGAGCTGTTGGTGTATGCATTGCATAGATGCACATCTTTGGCATGAGGTCATACAGAGGTGTTGGGCATCACGTGAGCGGGCTTTGGGAGGACGGGATAGCTTATCCAGCGACTTGAGAGACCGGTGGCGCTGATCTGGTGTTGTTACAACTTGGTACAATCTCCTAGTGAATATGCGTGCTCTATTCACTACGTTTTTTCGTAGTACACGGTCTGTTTTATCCACTTTCTTCACGACTACGTCTCAACAACCATCACTATGCCGGATGGGTTGTTGTTTTTGCACTTTATGAAATTTTGTGTATTTTGTGTATTTTGTACTACCGGTGGCGATGCTCTTACAGTTAAGCAGATACATTTGCTTACTCTATACTGTCTTTCTGACTGTATTAATATTAAGACTATGTGATACTTGGACATGTTCGTGTTGAACCAGAAACCTATAATAATGAAGCGAACATTGCAAAGGGTAGAGTCTTTAGAGAAGCCTTGCTTGCTCACGAAAAGAAAGGACCATTCATCATATACTACGATGAAACCAACTTCAATTCTACTGTAAACGTGCACAAGGACGTTCCCGTATTGGCGAACGCGCTGTGTTCAATTTGCCGCCTTCAAAAGGGGTCAATTTACTTCAATGTGTGGTGTCTCCAGAAGTTGGACTGGTGCAGTGGGCTAAACGTCGTGGCAGCATTAAGATGGCTGTAAACGTTTCTTTGTGTACGACCTTTATGATACCGTAAAGGCTCTTGATGTGTATAAGGAGCGCTTTATGGGCACAACCATTGTTATCATATTGAAAAACGCTCCAGCTCACACCCAGACCGAGCGGCCGGTGATCGACAGAGACGACCTGGAACTCCTGCGCCTTGCGCCGCATTCACCTATGTATAACCCGATAGAGGGTAGCTGTAGTTAGACCGGTAGCTATATGTGTCATCTAACTCTATTGTGCGTTGTAGAGGCTGCTTTAGCGAATTGGATTCAAAATTTAAGGCGTATCTGGCTATGAATACGCATGAAATGATAAACCTGCCGTATGGAGAGATGACAGAGCGCTGTATATGCATGCTGAAACGAGCTGTAGATCGCGGCATATCTTCCATAGACCTGCATTTGGTGAACAAGATGGCATGCCATTGTGCCCTCTCTGTTGCGGCTGCCATCTGATCAGAGCGCATGTCGTATGGTGCTTAATTGCTTTACACTAAATACCCGTTGGTTTGGACTAATTTAGAAATTTTTTTTTGAATTTGTTTTCAATTACGGGACATTCGGTTTTGGTTTACATTCCTGCGAGCTTGGAGTGGCATATGTGTAGATAACGATGCCCAGTCGAGTGTTGTTCCGTGTGTCTTAAAGAGAAACCCTCCTTTCCTTCACACAACACCTTCACAATTCGTCTATCTGCAACGCGAACGAGACATGCATCACTCCATCAGTCCCAATTTGGGACCCCAAACGTTGTAGTGAGCTTTTGAACTAATCGAAAATTTTCCGTCAGCAGCCCTAAATCGAATGGATCAAATGTTACACTCATTTTTCGGGTTTATACACACGTCACCATGAATCACAAACCGTTCTCAAGTCTGAGTTGTGTACTTTTGGTTACTAATCGAAACGGAGCCAACAAATACTACCTCTGGTTGGGATTAATGGATAGAATTCCATACTATAGGCAAGAGGCTAATGGCATCCTATGCTACATGGTAAAACGGATACAATCGATTTGGACAGGTACTATCTATTCTAGAAGATTAAAAAGAGCAGACTCGTACGGCCAGCCTCAGACAGCACACACTTCGCACTATCATACAACTGCTGGTCACACTGCAGGACTCGCGACAGCATGTTCTTCTTTCGTAGCTTCTCGTTGCCGATGTGAAGAAACGGATACCTGTTGCCGTTCTTCTCACGTAGAATTCTCAGCATGCAGCTCTGCAGAGTTAGGAATATATTGTCTAGTGTTTCTCGCACTCGTGGTCTCGAAAGCATCTTTAACTGCAACAATGATGTTGTCAATCCCGTGGATGGGTATACGGTTCTGAGAACTCTAAATCTCATGGAAGGGGCCAACATCCAAACAGTTGAGGTCAGGCGAATTGGCGGGTTGGCAGTGCAATTGAATGCACCACCCTCCTTCCGTACCCTCTGCAACAACGCCGGGGTCGTCAGGGGCTACATGAGGCTTGGCGTTGTCCTGCTGAATCAGGACGGGGTGGCATCTGCACCACGTGACCATTGACTTTTAATAGACGGGATGACAAAGTCGAGTAGGAACGCCTTGTACACAATGTGGTTGCCAATTTCAATATTTCAGGCACAACGGTATCTTTAGATCCGTTTTGATTAGCTCACTGAGCAATGTATTCCTCCGCCCAGGATACGGCCCCAGCTTTCCGTTCAATTTACACTTACAATGTAGGTCGCATCTAATCATAACAAAATTATAATTAAACGTTAGCGACATTTAAAAAGTAATATATTTTGAAATTTGACAGATTTTACCGAGGGGTTGCGACAGCAGCAAAGAACATTGTCTTAGGAATGAAGAATTTGTTCTAGCGAGTCCTGGTTTCTTTTACCGAAACCAATAGATAGCTGTGTTTATCTTTTTGTCGTCGTAAACCAATTATCGACGACATTGACAACATTCCCCATGCCCTTGAACTTAAGCGTTGAATCGTCGATATAAGAGAGCACATGCTCAACTCGGTCTAACTTGTTTTTTCGGTCAGGGTGGGCTTGATGCGCGCTGTCATCCTTGCATCGCTCCCTCAGCCACTAGCGCCCGAACCAGGTACCGAGAAACACCTCCAAGCTCGGCCGCACGTCGTTCAACCGACCTCTCTTCAGTGGGGAAAAGCTTCAGCTTCTCAATGATTTTAGTGCGATCCTTACGCTTTTGACCTGAGTATTGTTTGATGCGACTTTGCCATACCCCTCCTACTACTCCTGACGCAATACTAAGACAGTAACGAGACCAAACCTTTCATAGCTGAACCGGTTCGCTCGCAATCCCAAGCGACCGCGGATTTGGCGCTACGCGGCAGTTCTCCGTGGGCACTTAGCTACACAAATTCATCAATGATACAGTGGCGTTGTAGGTCACTTAGGTTGGCCAGTCGAGTAGAAAGCAGGCTAATTTTGTTGTTTTCTGGGCGAGAGGTTAGCAAATGACAGAGGAGGATCGGGTCGCATCGAGACTCATAGGTCCACGTCTAACCAATTTTCAGATGCAACCAAATAACCATCCAATAGCTAGCGTTTCCGTGATTCCTGTTATCCAATTAGCGATTGATTATGAGTTTTAGAGCCGTTGCTCTGATTACTTTTGTTTTAGATGTATCCATCATTTCCGATCAGAGGTAGTAAAACATCACATCACTATTGTGTATCGTTGAAAATGGATCAATAAACGCGTCAAGCTCTCGAGAATAACGGTTTGGAGCTGCATTTCCTCTTACTAAAATTCTTCTTCGTTTATTACTACCAGGTCACTATCGATGAAAAATCCTATTTGGCCTGGTGTCGTATACGAGTAAGATTTTGACGTTTACGTGTCGCGCCACATTACGCATCAAATTTATATAATCGATGATGAATCGTACATGTTTAACCCGCAAATGTTGCAACGACAATATGTAGATTCCTATCTGGACCGAAACCCTCTACATTGGAGAGTCTCCAACATTTTCCAAGCCCTTGATTAACAACATTGGACTTCCTTTTATGCTGCACGTTCATCTAGCTTCACAGCTTCCACGCCACCTTTTTGGGGGCACTTGATGCCCGACAAGGTAAAACTGAACCTCAACTTTCTAAAATCAGTTTTAGAATAGCTCATCTCTTGGATCCAGGATTTCAATGCCATCCTGATACGTGAACAAGAGCGTAGCACGGCGGATATCAACTAAATTTATCGTGAGGAACCTTACTAGCAGCAGTATCAGGAGATTGACAAATCAGTGAAATTGTGAATCGGAAGATAGAATATAGGATCATGCTTTGATTACTCTGAAATCCAATCATATTAATCATCGATGCTGTGAATGCAGCGCATATATTTGAGATGCACGTACTTCAGTAACCGAATACACTTCATTTTGTCATTTGTCTCCGACAGCCAACTCAGCATCAGCACACTCAGTATCAAAACAAATGCGTTTATGTTAAGTCGGGTTGGTGATCACCCTCGCTCTAGTTGGAATAAACAACAAAGTTGCTGCTGTGGGCAACAACCAAATTGACTCCACCAACGGTATGAATACCAGCAATTTGGTGTCCTTCGCGAATACTACACCCAATAAGATGAGAGATTATCTGGTCTGAAATGGGAAGGGACGCTATTGGTGAACTTACCTACATCGCTCCTGATGATAAGCTCGATGTATTTCTGAATAATCTTAATAATGGTGCTGCCGAGCGCTCCGAGCGTCTCGAGGGACCATCGCAAATTTCTGAGCAACGTAGATCCCTCGCGGGGTGTAAAACTATCGAGGAATTGCATTGGATTGAAAATGAACTCAGAGGTTCGCGAAACCCGACACTTGGAACAGCAAGGTTGAGGTAAACCAACCCCACGACTCGGTGTCCCAACTGAGCTAAAGCTCAGCTATACCTGAAAGGTACACATTTCAGTTTAGTGATGCAGAGCAGGTAAGTGGAGAATATTGCGCTAACGCATATAATATATATATATATATATATTATATATATATTATTGCGCTAACGAACAACCGTTGAGATCCAGTGCAACTCAAATACACGGCAAGCGAAAACGAAAATAAGGTCGGGTAGAGTTCGACACTTACAAAACCTGCCGATTTTAGATTGTATGCAGCATTCCTCGACAACGACACTGGGGTGCACAACCTGGGATCGATAAAGTATAATGGCGGAGGCACCACTTACGACATGATATACTCCACATTTACGAAACTGATGAAATAAGGAATCCCAACATGCGGCCCGATGGCACGAGTCAGGGGTTCGCCTTCCAAAATCTCCTAGAGATGTATACACATCATAACAACGCAAAGGGTGGTATGGTGAAATGAAAAAAGAGATGGAGGCCATGGAGAAGAAGGATGTGTTAGAACTTGTTCTCGAAGAGGAAGTACCTCGAGGCAAGAAAACCCTGCAAACAATGCGGAGATATCAGCTGGAAACCGACTTACTTGAATACATTATGCAATTTCGCGCTCGTCTCGTGGCATCGGGAAACATGCAGAAAGGAGTGATTGACTTCACCGATACTTTCTCACCGGGGTCAGAATGGCCGCTCTGAGACTTTTCCTAGCTTTGTGTATGATTTTTAAACTGACACCGCACCAATGTCACGTGAACACCGCCTATTTAAACGCCCTACTCAAGATTATTCACTACATCAAGAACACTCGTGGATTTCCATGTCCGAATGGTATAGTGTGGGAGGTAAAACGAGCGCTTTACAGGCTTCACCAATCTGGACGTGAATGGAATGAATTCTTCACGAAGTGGATGGAACATGAAGGTTTCACTCAGTGCACGACTGAACCATGCCTATACGTGTATTGCAATAATTACGTTATGACGATTTTGTTGATTACGTAGATGGCATCATCTTAGTGTCCAATGTGGAATATTTCAAGATAAATGTGTTCCAGAGCATGATCGATCATTTGGAATTTAAGACATAGGCGGGCGACTTACACGTTTTCCTCTGTGTATAAATCGAACGGAAAGAAGAAGGAATAAAACTCCATCAGACTCAATATGCACAGAAGATTCTGGAGAGATTTGGGTTGAAGAATGTTCAAGGATGCCGTACACCCATGGAGACTTCTATAAAGCTTTGAGCAGCTACAGCAGAGGATAATACTGACGTTTCATTTGTCAACAGGACCGCAGTTGGGAGTTTAATGTACCTCGCCATGACGGGCCAACGGAAGCGCCCGAATCGGGTCATTTCTAGGTCCAGTCAAACGATGGTTCATAGCGGATTGGAGACCATATGAGGTGGAACGTCAGAACCGTCACGGTGTCGCCATGTGCTTTGTAAATTACTGCATAATTAAGCCGATGAAGTTGGTCGGCGCTATTTCGTTATTGCACGTCGTAAATTGCTCAAAACAAGAGTAGAACGAGAAGTAGAACTAATATTTAGAATAGACGCGACAACCTTAGTTGACACTAGAGCATTACTATGTCAAAATATATACATTCGCACATGCTTGAGCTACTTGAGTTAAAATGCCTGTACTACCACTACTGTATTTCTGTAAGCATATTTCTGCTGTCATGATTAAGCAGGTGGATTTGTACTGAACATATATAGTAGTAGTTGCGCTATCAATAACTTTTGAGATGCAAGCATTTGAGAGCATACCGCTCCGTTTCGTTTGGCACCACAACGTTACGAACCGACCAACTACTTCTTTAAACTAAACAACTCCAATCCAGCTACGTACTCGTAATCGTGTGGCTCGGTCTTTGCAAGCCAGGTCAAGACCTACAATCAGCAGCGGCGGCATGTAGCTCACAACAACGGTAAATATTAGGTTGTTCTATAGTACAAACGAGTAAACTATGGCACTAACATGAAATGTTGCTAGATTCGCAATTTTATCAATCAGTAAGTCTCAGACAATTTACCACAGACTGGTGTCAACGTGGAACCACCTACACCGTTGCGTCGAAACGCGTCCTTTTCAATTGAGCTTGTATTAAATCCGACGGATAGTAATTTCGAGACGGGGGAGGTAGTTACCAGTTTGCCTATGGATACAGCAGTACCAACCGAGACTGGTGATTTGGGCGCAGATTACGAATTTGGATTTCCTGAAAATAATTCTCTACCAGACAGCGAGACAACAGTGATGGGACCCACGAACCGTGGCTCCGAGTGTGCTGAACCGGACTCTCGACGAGTTAAAACTGAAAAACTAGGAAATGGATCGGAGGTTACAGGTACACCGAAAAGGTAAAAATCAACGAAAAGGTGTATTATCGTTGTAGTCATTATCGAAGGCAAAGGTAAAGGACGCTGTGCGTTTCTAGTACATTTCGAAATGTACACCAAATTTGTTCCACACTCTTGTGGCCGGTCCGCTTTATCTCAAGGTGCAGACTCTAATGTGCGAAATCGTGATGTCTACATAACAGAAGCGATACAAAAGGAGATGGATCGCTTAGCAATTTCAACATCGGCAAATCGTAATGAAATATGGGATACGATTCGCACCCAGGTTTAGGGAAACGTGGACACCAAATTGTAGACTAATGGTTTGGTGATGGAAGAGGTTAAACGCCGTGCATATCGCACAAGACAGAGGTTTTTGGTGTATCTGCATAAGGACAAATGGAGGTTTCACCCTGGTCACAGGTTTTAAATGACGACGGAACACCATCTACAGTTAATTTCCTGCTATTCCATTATTCCTATTTCGACAAAAATCTAAAACACGTCAGAGATTGATTGGATGGGCTCACCCTGTACGGCTGATTTTTTTAAAAACAAAACAAGTCTGATGTATTTGTCGATGGTACGTTCCGATAGATGCCACCAAAATCCAAACAATGCATCATTTTCACTACGTACGACGGACCAACTCGATCTTTTTATCTGGCTGCATCCGTGCTGTGCACTTCTAAAAATACGATACATGCTTCCATGCTATGCACCTTCTTCTAGGCAAGACTGAATACGCAATGGATCCGGAATACATGTATTGCGATTTTGAAGCTGAAATGCTTTGTGCGATAAAGACCATTTTCCCAACTCAACCGCAGTGGGGTGTCTATTTCATTTCAAGCAGGCATTCACGAGCAAAATGCGAAAATACGGTATCACACCCGCCGCCTTGCTCCACGACATGTTGCTGGCTTGGACGCCAATTGGTCTCTATGCCGATGTATTTAACGAAATCCCTAATCCAGAATGCAGCATTGCGATGCAAAGTGAAGTTTGGTATATACTAACTGTGATTCCACAAGATAAAATAACAAGACCAGGTATGAAATGGATGAAGGCTAGGATTGGAGCAGAGTGTGTTTTACGTAATATCACGATTTCTCACATGAAATGGTCTCGGTTTTGGGAGTATTTCACTAGTACATGGATTACTACGTTTGCACCTCGATTGTAGGACGTGGCCCCAATTTCTCCGACTGTCATCAGCAGAATCAATAACCCGCTTGAGTGTTTAACCGGAAGATGAACGGAGCATTCCCAAAGCCGCACCCGAAGTTAACAGACTTTGTGGTTGGACTTGAAAAATTAACCAGACGTTATTTCCACCTCAAACAAGATATCGAAATTGGAAGAGCGGTTGCACCCGTACGACTACTGATACCTTTGCCAAAACCGGTTTTGCTCAAAAGACTTGATTTCAGTTCGGATAGTGAAATTGACCATGATTCTTAAGATTCAAGCGAAGAAGAAAGTGATCTAGTGCTACGCGCTAATCCAAGGTTCAATTTTGCACGTAGGCAAGAGGGGGACGGATTGACCTTACCTCATTCCTTTCGTGAAGTTCAACAAACAACCTCCTTCTATGAAGGTTTATATTGAGAGGCTCATATATGAAAATTCAAATTTCAAATATACGGCAAATGCATAGTTGACAACATTTAGTTACTGGAAATGTGATGCTGTGCTGATTCCAAAGAAAATGTTGGACTCTTCCAATATCGGAGCGTCGAAATTAACATGTTCACTATCGATCTGAACTTGATGTAGATCGCGTAATTCATCGAGGAATTTTGCTTTGGCTTTATGGATTCTTGTCTTCGAATACTCCTCGCAAGGAGGGTCGTCAGTTGGCTCTGGTGCAAATTTTGTAGCTCCTTAAACCGATGAAAATACATCTGTGAGGCTACTGCAAACTGCAACGAAAACATCTTTAGCCGAAGGAGAATGAGCTGAATGGGCAAGGAGATTGGTACTACGCACACTCTCAATTGTAGTGGTTGAAGCGCCACCTAAGCCGCCTTGATTGTATTCAGCATGGATACGCAATTGTTTTTCCTTGCATGTTACTTCGTGAAAGTTCGTACACGCTCTCGTCATTGCAGCAACCTTCTGTCGAAACGGTGAGTATTTTTCACCTGATAATGTTGAAGATTCGTTTAGTTTAGCCGTCGCTGTTTTGCTTGTCCTTCGTCCACGACTAGTGCGTTCGTCTATTATACCATTTGTACCAGTTGGAAACGTACCGTCTGGAGTATCAAGCATGAGCGCGTTTCGTCTGGCTTCTGGAAGAAAGTGCTTGACGTAGTCGTATTCCGTCGCGACTACGTAACCATTTGGAATCAGATTCCACTTTGTTTCGCCCTGCAATTTACCCCGTTTAGATGCATAGCCTTTTGCGTACGGGTTACCATACTGTTGCGCATATATCCAGACAGCCGCATGAGCCCTCATGGTTCCTGCAGGGCCCCAACTCGAATGTGGTAAGAAGATCGTCAAAATACAGGCTAATTTTAATATTGGGTCAGAACATACTTGTGTAAAATTGAATATGTCCGTTAATAGTATCATACGTTACATAAAAATGAAGTGTATATGTATTTGAAGGCTGCATAATTATGCCATTTCTAGTTTAATTATGGTGTTTCCGGCGTAATACCACTTCCTTCGGCATAATAATACTCAAACCACTTTACCTAGCGTAATTATGCCTGTTTCTGCTTAACTAAACGGAGTAATCCCGCCAATTTTGGCATAATACTGCTAAAACCAATACACTTGACCTAATTATGCTAGTTGGGGTTTAGCCACCCGAGCTAACGTTGGGTCTGTAAATTAGTTAGCCCTTCCAAGGGCTAACTAATTTCGCCGCTCTCGTAATTGTGAGCCACTATTGCTTCGTCGCTCTCCTAATGTAGACCTACAAAGCCCCGTCGCAGTATAGTAGATGTGTGGTTATATGAGCACACGTGCAAGTGGTACAGTGGTACTATTCTGTATGACCTTCACGCTATCTCCGGTCAAGCCACACACAAGATTTGTCGTCGCTGATCCGCCGGTCAAACAACACAGCAGAACCAGCGCCAACGCGTTGAAGCTATGTTCCATTAGTATTACTCTACGATGTATTCTTTCTGTCTTTATATATCAGCGATAATTTATGAGACACCACGATGCTTTATTCAAGTATGAAATTATTTGTCAAAAATATTTACTCATTTAGTGATTGTTCGAATGTCACGTCGTTGGTTACACCGCCAGTGTCTAAAGTAGCGTCCAGTAGGACTGACAATCGAGGGGAGGGCGACGGATGCCCTATGGAGAGCTTTCCGCGATCGAGGTATAATCGAAGTTGGCGATATGATGCTACATACTGGAATGGTTTTTCGAGTTCCCCCTGGCCATATCAATAGCGAAGAAGTCCGAAGGATTTTTCCAAATTTTCGCGACCACCCTACCGTTAGAGCCCAATTACCTGACCAACAACAGGTTACAAACGTACAACCGCCAATGGATGAGCAACTTGAACCTGCATCACACAAAACCCTCTTGAAAACCAACAACAAGAACTTTTTCAATACCCCGTATTTGATCCGGATGTGGTATCTGATGACGAAGATGATACGCCCGAAGCATCCGGTTTAAATAACCCTGAAATTGATCCTTGTAGAACATATAAGTATATTCGTATTATTTGGTGGTTGTATGGTAATGATGGAGCTTTATGTGCCGAAGTAAAATGGGTTGACAGCATTCTGTTGACTGAAGATTTGAATCCGATGGACCTCGCAGCATACCAACTTCAACAATACTTACTCCGTTAACCACCGTTTCACCGCAACCTGTAGTTCATGGTCAAGGGACAAATTCTGGAGCACCTGTACAAATACCACAAGAAAGAGATGCACAAAAAGCTGATGTGTACACTGAAGAAGGTAGATTTTGTAACGAACGCATTGTAATATGGCTTACTGATGATACTAAATTGGGAGCTGTAGTTCAGTGGGCAAACACAATGGAGTTTGCTACAAATTTTAATCCGACCGATCTAACCGCATTTCAAGATGAACAGAGGCAGAAACGATGAGCTCCTGGTCATCGCCCACCGATTAATCCACCAAGAGGAAGTCACGAGCGAGGGGATCGACTACGAGTACTTCGCTAGACTACTTTTTCCTCTCTGCTTACTACAGTAGCCTACGGTTTCTTCAGATGCCAAGATTAACCGAATCAGATGGTGTTCGACTAGGTGTTGCTGACAACCTGTTGATTGTCTCATGTGGACTAGCGGTTACTTACAAATTGTTTGGCTAAACTATGCGAACGACCTAGGTTTGGACCGGACATGTATTGGACCCAATACAGACGTAATCCGACCCGACATATACGGTTGGGCAACTTAGCCGATTCGTATCGAAGCCTAATGACAAACTCTGTGGAGTTGTGAAGCGCGTTCTACGGTTCCTTGCTACTACAACAAAACAAGGAGTTGTTTTTACCAACATGAAGCATTCATGATGAATGAAGCTATGGATATTGCGATGCCGATTGGGCGAATTGAATTGTCCAGACACAAGAAAAAGCCTTTTTGGCTTTGTTCTAAAAGTGGCGAGTGGTCCCGTTTCCTGGTCAGTTCGCAGGCAGGCAGTTGTGCACAGTCAGCAGCCGAAGCCGAATATGTTTCTGCATGTGAGGATTGTAAGGAAGGTCGTGGACTCGCAAACGTCTAGATGAAGGTCACCCCATAAACACTACCAGTTTGTTCAATCTTGCAATTGACAATCAATCTGCTATCACTCTCACAGCAAATCCTACTTATAGCAGACGTACACTGCACACCGAACTACATTACCACTACGTGCGAGATCAAGTGAATAAAAAGGCAAGTTACACTGCAAACGTTTCTGGGGATGAAAACCCAGTTGATGCTTTGACGAATCCACTAGCACTTGCAAGACTTGCAAGGATGAAATCGCTTGGGGTGGTATTTGACACTGCTCCTATGGCTTCTGAAATTAAGCGTCAGATGTCCTTTATGGATAGACATGCAGCCAATGCCCATTAACGTGATGATGATTCCGAAAACGAATATTCGGAGAGGGCCGTGTTGGAGAGCTGTGCTCTTCCTCTCGTAAATTGCAGTTGGAATTGACCATCGTATTCCTGGGGACAGGATGCGGTAGTTAATGGAAAGTGTGCGACGAGGCGCTGCGTTTCGCTATGCATACGTAACTTAGAGTCCGATTTGCCGAAAAAACCGAAAGTAACAGAACTGAGTTTGATCGACTGTCAGGGTCGTAAGCGCTACGAAGAAATATTGCAACACAAGTCTGAAACTTGAATATCTGATTGAAGGTAGGGAACACACGAATTACTCAGCTCAATACACAAGATGGCACTGAATCTAAAATTTAGCCATAGTTTTGATTGGATCGTCGGTAACTGGGTTTAGGGGTCTAAAGATATTTACAACAACATCATCACGAGCATATGCTACCGCTGCGCAGCAGTTGCAAGAGGGAATCCCAAAAACCCATCTGAAACATCTGTCGACCACTTCCACTTAAAATATTTACACAGATCCAACATTGGTAAATTTAGGCGGAATTCCCAACTACTACTAGTATTTGTACTAAATAAAGGTGTATTCCATAGCGAAGCATAGTGGAGCAAAGGGAATTGTGTTTTCCAAATAAGTTTGTATACATCACCGGTATACCGGTCCCGTACCGGTTGGCAGCTTCTGCTTGTTGCCCAGACCACTCGTCTCACTTCGTATTCAGAAGAACAAGCAAGCAAGCAACAAGACCCGCCTCTCCTCGTCCCTTTTCGGATTGAGCTGATGGTCTAGCTAAGCAACCACTAATGTAAATTGTTCGTTTGACCCCAAAGGTTGTGGAAAATAAATAGTTCGTGGTAATTACCTTTGCGTTAAGTATGAAATTGTTGGTGATGCCACCATATGTTGCTATTCTGGAACGATGATTTCGTTTCATTTGTTAAGTTGTTTTTTCTTCGAGCTACAAGCCCCACCCGGGGAGTTCCTCGGGCCCTCTCCACCACTTGGTATCTTTAGCCATCTCGTGAGCGATCTGCTGCTGGCGGTTAATCTCTCGCCGCCAGGCTAGTGTCAATTATACTACGCAGCTAAATATATTAATGATACGTTCCTGAGCTGCGCATGAACGTGATCTTAAAAGATTAAAATTGTCCTAAATGAGGTCCTAACAACTCGTACCATCAACTGCCGTACATTGTACGACTACGGGGTGGGGTTCATATTAAAATATTTCAGTACATGATAGGTTCCATGCAACCCAGTATCTGCATTCGATTCGGAGCACATTAATATCAAATGATTTAACTGACATTTCAGGTTAATCGGGCTGTGTGCCTGCATTGAACAAAACGCAGTCAGGATCGATCAAAGCGTCCCCCATCACCTCTGACACAGCATTCGCCGTCTCCAGTACCCGAAACATTGCGGGTATGAATCCAATCTTAGTCTCGAGACGCACCGCGCGTCCGCTGACTTCGTCAAAGAGGAAGTTTAGTGAGCAACTACAGTCGATGTCACGAGATTATCAGAGAACCTCGTTAACTACTGAAGACGAAGTGCTACATGGAACTGCAGCTCATTCATCATGAAGTGAAGAATGACGAGGCTCAAACAACGGCAAGAAGCAAGAGTGAATGTTAGGAATGCATGTTAACGGAAAATAGCGGCTAGTGCTGGAGAATGAGCGAGCACGCTCATTCTGGAATCTAAAGAATAAAGTCGACTACTGCTCTGGCCAAGCAGACGTGGGCATCAACCCCAGGTGACCTCGAGAGGAAATCTCGGGCACTACAAAACTGAATTAAGACTTTCTCTGTACAAGTGCTACCAAACTATCTTCTAGCTCACAAGTGAGCGAGAAGATTGCGACATAGTAGAACTTGGTAACGATGCAAGGAAGAAACACTGTGAGGAGGATGCTAAGAAGCGACACCGCTCCGGTGAGGCAACAGCTGGATGGGAATCTCCGCAATGCCGAGCATGAAAGGATCGACCGCCTAGAGACAAGGTTGGACGAAGCTCACGACGATCTTAGGGCTTTTAGCACTAACATCAACGCAACAATAAACAACATGAGTCACGAACTTCGAGACGAAATCGCTGCTTTGAACGACACAGTGGTTAATTTGGTGCAAGGAATGACAAACTTGACCCAAGGTCTCACTCAAGTGCAGCAAATGGCACAAGAAGCGCAGCATTTAGCTCGTACCACGCAACAAAACCTTCGTGATGCCCAGGCACAACGACAAACCGTCCTACCCCCAGCGACAGCTCAAGTGGGAGCTATCCCACCTATGAATGACACTCGACTCGCTGGACATGTGACAGGAAACTCGGCTGGTGGCAATTTTGAGGGACAAAGAGGATTAAGCTTACGGAAAATGGATGTGAAACCACCGATTTTCCTCGGGGAAATCGATGGAGTGAAACTAAACAGTTTCATCTTTCAATTCGAATCATATTTCCGGCAGAAAGGATACGACTTACTACAACATGATGACTTGCTGACATTTGAACTCAATCAGTGTGTGCAAAAGAATGCACTGGTTTGGTATCAGAGATATATGACAGATGAGTCATCGAGTAAGCTGTGGAGTGCGATGAAGTTGAACATGGCAATGGAATTCATGGAGCCTAACTTTATGGAGAAAAGCCGAAATCGTTTGCTGACTATCAAACAGACTGGTGGATATACAGGGTATGTAGGCAAATTTCGAGAGCTTAATCGCATCGTGCAGGTAGATTCACTGACGGCAATGAACGTATTTCTCAATGGATTATCGGATATGAACATGAAACGAGAAATACTGAGGAAGAAGCCAGTAGATTTGAACTCGGCGATACAGGAAGGGTTTCTTGAGTGGGAACTCAAGGAAAAGACTGCAGGAAACAAAGTGACCGAAAACAAGTTCAAAGGCAGGAGTGGAGGAAGTAATTCGATGCCCAATCGACAATCAAATCCAACCGCACCTGCAGCTCGTAAATCCGGATTTGGCGGC
Organism: Phytophthora megakarya; assembly: GCA_002215365.1. Lineage (NCBI taxonomy): Eukaryota > Oomycota > Peronosporomycetes > Peronosporales > Peronosporaceae > Phytophthora > Phytophthora megakarya. Next base: position 105,068 of record NBNE01000004.1, read on the forward strand.
CGCGGTGGAGCTAATTCATCCAAGACGGAGAGAAATTGCAGCCATTGTGGCCGTGGACCACATCGAGTTGAAGATTGCTGGTTCAAACACCCGGAAAAGCGCCCCACAACTAGTAATATGAACAAGAAAATATTCGCGATGCTGGAACGACTGGTAGTGGCAGAGAATCAGTCACAAAGTGAAGAAGAGCAGTTAAACGAGTAAGCCCGCTCGATGTTGAGCGATTAAGCGGGCATACTCGGAAGCTCAGCCGTCTAAAGACTCAGAAAAGGTCCGACAATGTCGGAGATCGGACAAAATCGACTAAAGTCTGTGATGACATTCACAATGTATATCTCCAAAGCGAAAACGAAAAAAAAAGAATTAACGATGTTCATGGCAGTGCAGAATCAAGTGGAGAAAGTGGAGAAAGTAGAGTTTTTCGACAAAATTACTTCTCTAAAGACTCCAATTGTTTCTAGGGGCTTGGAACGTGATTATTACTGCTTATTGCATACAAACAGTACCGTGCAATGCACCCGAGATGACTTGTTCGTGACAAACTCGAATTTTATCGATAGTGGTGCTACGATTAATGCTGTGAGTCCTACATTCTGTCAGCGAGCTGGATTGGATAATAAAATTGAAGACCATGGAGTAGATATTCCAATTACTTTAGCAAACAAACAAGAGATGAAGATTAGGAAGAGGACTTTGCGGATGAACTTGTATATCGATTCTTTTCCGACGTACGTGGATGACTTTCTGGTACTTCCAGTACCTGAAAATCAGGATTTACTTCTTGGTATGCCGTGGCTCAAGGCTACCAACCCAGACATTGACTGGATTAATGAGACTGTCAAGCCTCGTCCTGGACTTGAGCTGAACAACAGCCCCAATAAGCGACAGGGAAGTAAGAAGAAAAGAGTAAAACCGAAGACAACGACGATCCCGTCTCAGCCGGCGACTCGAGTCGGAGGGAAACGTGTTGCAGTGGGTGAAAACTCAACCCGGGGACGAAGTAGATATTTCCAACATGGATATTTCTCGGTTACGAGTGGTGAAACAAAATACATAACCCGCAAACAGTTCAAAAGACTTATGCGAAAGCCCCAAGAAATTGAGTGCGTGTTCGTCGTGAGACCAGTTACCGAGAAAGAGCAAACGGAAACGGCAAAGTCATTAACAACTGTAGAGGACTATAAAGGACATCCTGCATACTCCGTGTTAGAGCGCCATAAAGAAGTTTTCCGGCAGAAACTTCCAAAACGACTACCTCCTCGGAGACATGGAGTACATAAGATGGAAGTTGATACGAAAGAACCCATTTTCAGGCAACAATGGCGACAATCACCAGCCCAGGAGCAGGAAATTCGAACTTGGGTCGATGAAATGTTGAAAGCTGGATTGATTAGACCGTCATCTTCTCCACATGGAGCTCCAACATTTTGCGTCAAGAAACCTGTTGGTTGGCGAATCGTACATGACTATAGGGCGATGAATAACCACACAGTCCGACGGACTTTGCCAATGCCGCGAAAGGATTGTATTTTCGAGAGCATGCAGGGAGCTTACTGGTACAGCTGCATGGATCTACTGAGTGGATACTATCAGTTTCGGATGGAAGATTCGGATATAAAGTACACTGCATTTCAAACCGCTGATGGTTCCTTTGAATATTTAGTGATACCGATGGGGTTGTCTAATGCACCAGCGACTTTCAATGCAGGAATACGCAAATTACTTAGTGATCTGGCTGATTTCTGTCTCTCGTACTTTGACGACATTTATGTATTCACCCGAGCGAAGAAACTGGAGTCACACCTCCAAGCGTTGGATAAGGTACTGGATCGGCTGGAGAAAAATGATTTTTTATTTTTTCGTGAAGTTGAGCAAATGCGTGTTCTGCTCTGCAGAGATACCATGTCTTGGTGATTATATCGGTCGAGATGGAGTAAGAATCGACCCCAAGAAAGTAGAGGTTCTGCAAACTTGGCCTCAGCCGAAAACAAAGAGCGAGTTGCAATCGTTCTTGGGGACTGCCACGTACGTGCAGCGCTTTTGTGACGGATTTGCGAAGGACGCGGGGCCACTGTTTGATATGTTGAAAGCTAAGGATAGGGGACTGCCACGTACGTGCAGCGCTTTTGTGACGGATTTGCGAAGGACGCGGGGCCACTGTTTGATATGTTGAAAGCTAAGGATACGCCAAAGTCTAAGACGAAGTTGGATTGGAGTCAGGAGCAAATTCAACACTTTGAAAACCTGAAACAACGAATTTCAAGCACACCCGTGTTAGCTGTAGCAGATTTCAGTAAACCCTTCTTCCTCAGGATGGACGCGAGTGACTTTGCAATAGGTGGCGTCCTATACCAGACAGAAGAAAGAGAGGATGGAAACGTGGAGCGACCTGTAGCATTTCAAGGCCGCAAATATAAAGGAGCAGAGAAAAATTATTCGATACGGGAGAAAGAATTGCTTGCTATTTTGTTCGGCCTTCGAGTTTGGCGAGTTTACCTGCTGGATAAACCGTTTGTCGTCGAGACTGACCATAAAAATTTTGTTCGGCCTTCGAGTTTGGCGAGTTTACCTGCTGGATAAACCGTTTGTCGTCGAGACTGACCATAAATCACTTGAGAGTGTATTTGCGCAGAAGAGCATTTCACGGCGAATAGCACGATGGTATGACGAGCTCAGTGAATATCCGGTGACGTTTAAGTACATACCTGGAGGTCAAAACACCGTGGCGGATGGTATCTCGAGACGAGCTGACTTTCGTGATGAACAAACACTAGAACAAGTTGTAGCGGCAAGCATCATTAGGAAAAACGTGGAAATCGGTCTCTCAGCTGTCGTCAAAGAAGCAATTTCGAGATATGGCGAAGACCCGCAGACACAGGCTATCCGACAGGCTCTGTTAGGTGAAGCACCAGATAATGCACCTCGAATTCGACATTTTCATCGCTATACACTGGATGAAAACAAACTCATGTACACAGGACCTAACGATGTAGTACCTCGGCTTGTAATTCCGGTTGTTGAGGATCTGATAAACGGAATTTTGTTTGAGTTTCACGATGTGGAATGTTATGGACATCCTGGTATTGAACGAACACTTAGGTTAGTAGAACGACAGTACTACTGGAGACACATGCCGAGGAGCGTGCGATCATACGTGAAATCGTGTGAAACTTGCCAAAGAACTAAAGCGCGAAACACGAAGCCACCAGGATTGCTTCAAAGCCAACCGATCCCTCATGGACGATGGACTCATGTAGCAATGGACTTTATTGTTGCACTACCTACGACACGCTCGAAAAAAGACTCGGTACTCGTGGTCGTGGACCAGCTGACCAAGCGAGCACATTTCGTCGCGTGCAATAGTAGGGTGAAGGCAAAGGAAGTCGCGGAGATCTACCGAGACCACATATTCGTTTTGCATGGTGTTCCTGCGGAAATCCTTTCCGACCGAGACCCCAAATTTACGGCAACTGTATGGAAAACGTTGTGCCAAATGTTGGGAACCAGACAAAAGCTGACCAGCGCCTTTCGTCATCAGGCGAATGGAGTCACTGAAAGGCTGAATCAGACAATTGAGAATTATTTACGAGCTTTCTCGAATGGAGCATCTACGGACTGGGATTCCTATCTATCACTAGCTGAATTCGCATACAACTCAAGATTCCAGCAGTCTATTAAGATGGCGCCGTTCGAAGCCGACTTGGGCTATTTGCCTTCAACACCAGCAACACTTTTGAACCAACCTCAGGCAACGGGGAAAGAGAGCCAACGCCAAGCTACCGGGAAGACGTTCCTTGAGCTTCAGGCCGATCGACTCGCTACCGTTCGACGAGAGTTGCAGAAGGCGTCCGATCGAATGAGCACGTACTACGACAAGAACAGAGCGGAGCAAACATTCGAAGTCGGGGAGGAAGTGTTGCTGTCGACTGAAAATCTAGCGAACTACCATGCTGGCACCACAAAAGCAAAGTTGGGAGCTCGATGGATTGGTCCATATTGCATTGAGAAGCGACTTGGTCATGACTATTACGAACTTCAACTACCGAAAGGCGTGAAGTTCCACCCTGTGTTTCATACCAGCTATCTGAAGCCATACATTAGCGCCAACAAAAGGGAGCAGAAAACATTTAAGGTACTTCTTCCTGACAACACTGAGGGTGAGCTGGTGGAAAACATTGAGGGCTACAAACGCGTCAAGGGCAAGGACATGTACAAGGTAAAATGGCTCGGACAGGCTAAACGGACTTGGGAACCTCTTGAGAACTTGAAGTATGTGGGCGACTTGATCACTCGCTACCACAAACAGGCAAAAACTACGGGGGCTTTCTCTTAGCGGACGGCATGTCACGAGATTATCAGAGAACCTCGTTAACTACTGAAGACGAA